>BGZK01002027.1:0-85368 GCA_005406025.1 Eumeta japonica
GTCGAGAACGTTGGTAAATATTAAAAAATCATTAAATTCTGTTAATACGTCATCCGACATCAGTAACAGACTGTCTTTAAGTCAGAAAGATCTAATTAGAAAAAGAGAGAAAGAAACTAACCTTGTATTAGGGAAAAATCATGGTGTAGTATGCTAGTATGCTAACTTTTTAATGTTTTGCGGCTTTTTCGATCAGCTCGCATGTACTTATTAACTTTTCACTTAATGTTATAGTTAGAATTCACTAGACTGATTAAAATGTATGATATTAGGACGTGAAAAATTATGTCATTGGGAGAAATGTAGCAGCTAAATGATATAATTTACAAAAATTTGGGGAACAATATATGGAAAAATATTTCGATACTGAACAACTTGACGCTCAATCTCAACCTCTATTTTCAATATTTAAGCGAAATTGCGGATCAAAAGATGAATGAGTGCCAGTAAAAATAAAACAATTACAGCTAATCGGTACTATATCGAGCTGTGATTTTCAGTACAGTTATTCCCGATCGATCAGTGACGAGGTTGAAAAATTAAGTTTAAAAGTTTTATTAGTTTTAATTATCGTCACGCCTAGCGTAGACGAGAGTGTTTCGATATTTCTATCAGTCGGTCGGTGCGGTCTGGTGTGATGATGTCAGCGTAAGGTCGTAGTCGTTGTTTATCGGAGTGCGTAAGTGTCTTCCGACGTGATCTTAGATTACGCTGTGCTTGCGATGCTTTCGTTGCTTGTCGCTTACCTTTTGCTTATCATCATTAAGGCTTTACAGAAGACCCTATGCATCGATGTGAAACCTCAGAAGGCGACTCGACGCCGAAATCCTCGTACTCATATTTCTCGAATAATTTTGTTATCGATTTTGATTTTGGTTTGGCCGCTCGCCTCGCATTAAATAGCGTTTTCATGTCTCCTGTGCGAATTGATGCGAAAGTATCAATTACACAGGTCTAATGAGCTCGTTTTCTTATAAGAATTAGGGAGTTATTGTCCGAGTATATCGGACCCTTAAAAGACGATTATTAATTTTTGCGCGACTTCTGCAAGCAACGCAAAGCGGCCTGCTGTCGTACGCGACTTCAGCGCCGACGGCGACGGCGCAGCAACTCTGTCATGAAGGCTTTTTACTAGCTTTTATTTAGTTTCACCTGTACCGTTGTCTGTCTATCTTGCAAGTTAAATTTGATCCACTTCCCGGTTTCCGATTGAGCGTAAATTTCGCATGCACATATATATATATATATATATATATAAATCGGATGACAATACAATATTATTATGACACAGAGCTGACCTGGTGATGGAGCTGGAAGGTGGCCATAGAAACTCGGTAATTAAACGACATTTTGACGGTATAATTAAGTACATTTAGCACCTTCTTTTTCCTCTTGCTATTGCTATATTGTTAAAAAATATATAATTATGTACGATACGGAATTATTTTGTCGTAGACGAAGAAGCTTAATTATCGTCAAAGGTTACGATGAACTTATAAAGTGTTATATTTCTTATTAGAGTTAATTTATTTTTAACTTTTTAGTTCATTTTATTGAAGAATTATTAAAGCTTGTTTTTCAAAAAGTTTTTTCTTTAATTTTTGTAAAGGACAATAGGACTGAGCCTCCTTGCCGACCTGTTCTCTTCCTGTTTTCTCATCCTCGCTATCGTTATTCTGACTCGATTGTATTTTCCGTTTCTGTGAAGTCATTAATTCAGCTGATGCTCATGAGTACTCGGCTCTCGCGGTCGTACTGTGTTTTATTTTGCTTTTACATACGCTTTAATACCCACAAACAATTATATATATATATATTGTTACAAATCATGTAGTACATTTGTTTCCTTGCCTATTTCCTTTTCTTTGGGACGATAGGTGTCGCTTTTCTGCAACTACCGACAAGACAAAAAGTAACTAGCAACGTATGCGACGTGTAAAACGCTTGTGCTGAAAAGATAATATAAAAACCAAATTGTGCGGTGACGCGTGTGTTATCCCAGGACGCGACAACGGGTAAGCCTTTACTTCCTAATTATTTCCTTTTCCTATGGTATTTATTTCGACAATATACACGTGCAAAGTTCGGAGGCAGACCGGCATAGTTTTCAAGTTTCGAGGAAACTGTGATACATCCATTTGAGATTTTGTGTTGAGCGAGAACTTGAAATTAACATATGTCGGTGTTTCTGTACGAGGACAGAAACTTGTTTAAAGCGATCTCATCACCTTCGCTTTGATTTAGCATCATTGAACGCTCTTCTCTTCTCAGAGAGAACCGCGTTTTCGGTCGTTCCATCACTCGCCTTATGATGTGGCGCTATGAGCGTGTGTTTAATTTCATATTTATGGTTTTAAATATGTCTCTTACTTGATTGACGTAAACGACGTAAACGGGGTCCATTATCGCTGATAATTCTTTTCGGTAAACGGAATCGAGCGAACATTTTTTTAATATGGCAGATATTTTATTGCTTGTATCAGTTTCGAAATTTAACGAAAGAGGTCGGTTGCCGTCCCCACCGATAACTAAGTTGTAAAATAGCAATCATCGTTCTCAGATTCGCTACTGTTATTTAAAAGTACTGACTTTCGACTTTGGTTTCACCAACAAAGTATTGTTCTCACTTTTATTCATGCATATCACTTCTAAATGACCCTTTACACCGCACTTATCGCATGTGAAATTTTTACATCGACACTTATTCGTACTTTTAATTTTGGTTGCAGGACATCATAGCCCCGGCAGGCGGAGCTTGCTGGCTGCAGGTGCTGACGCACGAGCAGACGCTGGCTCGGGAGCGAATGCTCACTGCAGCGGACACTGGCGCGGGAGAGGGCGCTGGCGTCGGATCGAACTCTGGCGGTGGAGCGGACGCTGGCGCTGCGGCAGACGCTAGCGGGCGCGACGCAAGGGCGGACGGTGAGTGCGATGTCGCACCTATCGAAACATGTCGAAATTATGATTGATAAAACCTCATCTGAATGTTGTTAAATCGGTTTAAATGAATAAAGTTTTGTTCACGAAATACGCACCTTTTTGTTTCTTCGTTCCTTATACAATCTAAAAATAGTTTTGTGTGGTCACAATTTAAATGAGATGATCTATTCTAAGTCGTTCACATAAATTTCTAAACAATTGTTCTCATCTTTATTCATACATATCACTTCTAAATGACCCTTTACACCAGATCGCATGTGAAATTTTACATCGACACTTATTCGTACTTTTAATTTTGGTTGCAGGACATCGTCGCGACCGCTGTGAAACGGGCCAGGCGCGGATGCAGGTGCTGGCGCACGAGCAGGCGCTGGCTCGGGAGCGAATGCTCGCACTACAGCGGATGCTGACGCGGGAGCGGGCGCTGGCGTCGAATCGGGCTCTCTCGCTGGAGCGGACGCTGGCGCTGCGGCGGGCGCTAGCCCTGGAGAGGGCGCTGGCGCGGGAGTCGACGCTCGCGCAAGGGTGGACACAGCCACCGGAGCAAACGCGGACGGTGGCGCGACGTCGCTACCGTTGCAATTTAAAGACACTTGTATATTTTTTGATCATCGTATTTACGGCTCTATTTCCCCCATTCGCTATAGTGATCATTGCTATAGGCTTTGTGATTTATGTGTGGGACGTTTATGTGGAAAGTTGATAAAATAAGATTAAGCTAGCATATGGAAATTGGTGTAACCAAATGTGCATGCCGTATATTGTTTAAATTATAGATTTATTACAACATGAGCTTTTACCAAAATCCTCTTTTTATTTTTGATTTCGAGTAGTTTTATAGTTGCTGTATAGTAGTGGAATCGAAAAAGAATAGGTATTTTTTCATATTTATTAAACATTATAATGCAAAAATGATTTCAAATTTCATGCAAAATTATATTTATTATTAATAAAGCAATTATAATTATTATTATTGGTAATAAAATAAAAGTATTGTATTTTTTGTCAACAAGTTAAGTTTAAATATCAATAATAATATCAATTAATAATATTTAATACAATAAATACATCAACACATAGCATTTTATTTTATTTCATAAGTTTGTTTATTATGATTTTTAAAAGTGAGATTATAAAATTAACAATTACCTCGTTCTGACATTTTGTTGAATCGCGTTCTTATTTTATATTAATAAATAAAAATTTTCACCGAAAATCCTTTTTTTATTTTTGATATTACTACCGCCATCTGTTGACAATCACAAAAACATAAAACATTCATTGCAATCTCCATTTCAGATATTTAAGCTATGATTTTCAATACAGTTATTCCCAATCGATTAGTGACGAGAATGAAAAAGTTTTACCTACGCTCGCGCTTAAGGCATGCAATTCAATGTTAAATCGGTTTAAAAGAATAAAGTTTTGTTCACGAATCACGCACCTCTTTTTTTCTTCATCCCTTATACGATGTAAAATAGTTTTGTGTGGTCATAATTTCAATGAGATGGTCTATTCTAGGTCGTTCACATAAATTTCTATAATCCTATACATTGGCTAAGACTCAACGAATAGTAAATAACAAAGTGAAATGCCTGTTACAAACATAACCTACAGTGAAGAAATTTCCATAAATCAAACATTAGGTATCGTATCAGTAGTCGGACACTGCATATTTTCGATCTCACTTATCCGAGGGCACGGCAGCCGCCGAGACGAGCAAAGCAAACACAGCACGGCCGCACCGTCCCGTTCTCGAAGTCACTCGGCGCACTTCAGACTGCTCTGCGATTTTGTTGCGTTGTCGATAAAGTTATAAGACTGACGTTACTGTGATCAAGAAGACATCTATATCTAGCTAACAAACCTAAATTATTTGTTATTTACAACTGTAGTTTACGAACTGTTCATTAACTATTCGCTCACTGTTCTCACAACAATTTATATGACTACTGGACGTTCCCCACTCGACTGCTGCTGACGGACTACGAAACAGACTTTCATTCACGCACGAATCACAAATAGTTGATCTGTATTCGTAATAATCTAATTTATCTAGAATAAGCTCGTAATTTGAACCACTAAAGAGCCTAATTTAAATCCTAAACAAGTGATTCGCGGCCGTTGTAATTACTGGGTGAAGGCGCAGGTACACGAATTTGCTATCGAACGGAAGAAAAGGCAGCGAATCATTGTTGCATTAAGAGTTTGATATGCGGCAGTGAGTTGGCATTATAGTCTGCGAGTACAGTAAATCTATAGCTACGTTAGGTACGCAAATCAATAACGCAATCATGCGACATCGTTGGAAGTATCAACAACATGGATAGCGAATACATCATCGATTTGACTATATAGTGATAACAGCAATGAGGCTGAGCGATAGAGTACTTGTTCACACGGTTAAAACTGTAGTCGAACATCCATGCAGTAAGAGTGATAGTTGAGTAGTCTCCACTTAAAGCTTTTCACGAGTAAGTCCACTTGGAACGTGTCAGGTGGACGTATTAAATTCATATCTGATCAGGTAGGTAGATCAAAATGCAAAAAAAAAAAAACTCTTGTAAAGCCAATGCATCTCGGTGCCTTAAGACGAAACTGTTCGAACGGTGCGTTTTGGCGTTGATTGTACACGGATGCCCGACTGATCTCATAAACAAACTTTAGAGTCGTCAAACAAACCAACAAGCAGCTTAAAGGAACCAGAATCACCTACCAGGTTGTTGCTTACAGGTCGTTCGGTATCGTACGTCACTGTAGTCTTTTATCCAGCAGTGGCAGTCCAGTGATTGAAACAGAAAAGTTGAAACTACGACTCCGTGTAAAATTTTTACACGGAGTCATCACAACTAAAAATACTATGATAATACCAGGTTCTGACCGCAGCTCCACTTTTTGGATGTAAGGATAAATCCTTCATATCTTGTATCGTGCTCATTCCATTATTTTATCGCGTTTATAGTTCTGATCTCAGCACGAATACCGTTTTCTTTATAGATTCCATGGACTCTCGTCAGCAATATTTTATCTTTGCGATCCAGACTTGCTCTCGTTTCCGATCCATATATAGGTTGTGTTTTTGATATCACTTCTGTTCCCGGTTCCTTTTTGGCTCTGATCTCATTTTAATACCGGTTCTACTTTTGGTTCCACTTTTGTTTCCGACTCAAGTTCTCGTCCTCTAGCTCTCTCCGGGTAACGATTCTAGTTCCCATTTTAGTGCCGATTCTGATTTCAGTACCATTTCTAATCTCATTAGTTCAGCATCAGGCAATGAATCGGGCCAACTTGCGTTAGAGTAACACCCTGAAAAGATTATCACCTAAAAATAATGTAATATCGAGTCTTGTATTAGGTATAAGAGTACCTATAGTACAGAGACGGAATGAAAAGTGAACATAAACACAAGCAAAAAGATACATATTCCACTATACTGTGGTACAAAAGTACACTATGGAACTTCTGAAATACATTTAACTGCACTTATCATGTTAACGCACTGATCACCAAAAGATAACTAAAGTGGCGACGCCTGAATTTCCGGTATATTTCATCACGAGCCCATATATATCACGGGCAGTTCCGTCTTTTCTATAGAGACACGCGGGACACGGCCCGGGGCTCCTGTCCGCTACAGGGCCCCGAGATGCCGTCATCGTCGTTTGACTTGTTCATAAAATTTTATTCCATGTTCATTCACGTATTATTTAGTTTTATAAAAGGGTCCCAAACTTTATGCACCGGAAGGCCAAAGCTCTGTGTAAAGAGCCCAACTCCATGCCTAAGGATCCTGGCTCTGTGCTCGAGGGCCCCGACCTGGTCTGTTCAAGGACTCAGAGTCTATCTGCCCGAGCGCCCTTGCGTATCATCTATGATTTCATACAAATATGTAAATCTGTCATATTTTGTGATCAATGTACGTTTTACGACTTTTGAATCCGACGCTATCAATTTCTGTTTGTCTGTTTGTCTTTTTTTTAACTTACAATCGGTTTGACTAAACGATGAAAATTCGTGCATAGTAAGAAATATGATTGCGCAAATAATAGGTCAATGTCTGTCTGTACGTCCCTTTGTGACTTAAGGACCGTTTAACCAATGGTTATGAACATTTATATACAGTAAGACCGTGTGATTGCACAGACGATCGGCAAATGTCTATCTGTCTTTATTTTATTCTGACAACGTGTTATTTATAATATTATAAATTTGGATGTAGCGAATGATCTTTGAAACTGTTGATCCGATTACGAAAATTCTATCACTAAAGGCCATTTTTAATTTTGTTAAAGATGTATTTTCAGTTAAAAATTACAATAAAAATCATCGAAGTCGGAAAAACTGGACGTCTGCAGTAAAACAAATTGGCATTGCAAACAGAATCGGGACTAGAATGGAGATTAGGTTCGTAATCGATCTATATATAAAATGAAAGAATATTTTCTATGTCCACGAATAAAAAGCCGCCGACGGAAGCTAATCTTCGATAAAATTATAAGCAGCAAATTCGGTGTAAACAAAAATAAAATAGTTCTCTCTGAAATATTGTAAACGGTCACAGTTCACAAGTAACGTAAACAACTGCATGCAATACTTATTTATTCAAAGAAGAATTCTGCTATATGTTATTTTTTCATTTATTAGTCTGCTTCGCTACAACAGGCGACACTGGATACAACATAGCATATTAGAACACACCCACCACTGTCGATCCAAAAATTGGAATTTCGCAGTCCCGCTGTTATACCATCAGTTTTTATAAACTTAACACTCATGCTTCTGTTTCGATAGGGTAGGTTAAGAATACGTTATATTTACTTATCTTATTTCAGGACTCGTTCTATAAATATTATAATTTGGAACTCGATTTGGTGGCGATAATTTTCAATGTGCTTTTGAGAATTCTCTTAAATTATAATAAAATAGCTTACTCGAGCTAAATCTAAAATATCCCCAATATTGTTCTTGGAGTGTGAACTCTGTACCGATTTTTAAAATATCGTCGATACGAAATATAAACCGTGTCGTCTATTGGGACACCAAAATTCATAGGAAAAAAAAAAAACTGTACACGATCGCTTCATGAGAAAACCGACTTGCCCATTATCACGGGAGTCAACTGAGATGAAAGCTCCACAACAAACTTCTTCGACAAACTCAATGAAAGCTGTGTGTTATTCTTGTCATACAACAACAACGACTTCAAAATTTCGCTTTTGGACGCGTCTTGTGTCACCGAGGACACGCATTCCGCAAGTCTGATTTTGGAATCACGACCACTTCAATTGCTTAATCGTCCCGTATTTCATTTCCGAAATTTCTTAAGTTTCCAGAATCGACCTTCAAATCAACATATAGGTATGAAAATGACTCCCTCTGATAAGTAATTTGTTTTAAGTAATTTTTTCGTCACATGCAGGCAATTTATAGGAAGTTTTTTTATGGAAATAAGCTAGTGAGAAGTGTATTAGCATATTAAATAATATTGGAACGATACCATTTTTAATATTGCTTTACCGAATTATAAAATAGATCCAATGTGACAGACTGATATATTAATATTTTATTTAAAAATTATGTAACATGCTGACAAGAATAATAAATTCCTGCCAAAAAATTACGGTCTCCAGCTCGATTTTTGGGACTCGATTTCTTATCAGATCCTGACATTTTAAAATCCTAGAAATCTATTTTAATCATTTCCGAACGATATTTGTGTGTTTGTTTCTAAATAATGTTTTTAATAACTAACAATACTTTACCAATCGTTAAAAAATTTGTAAGTTCTATTTTGAAAGTTTCATCGGTTCCGTAAACCGCATGAAAGTCTGTTGATTTCTACAAGAAATAAAATTGGAGAAAATATTTTATGAAGTGTTGAAATTGAAATATTTTTAAGCTATTATACCGATGAATTTCGAAATCTGACATGCTTTTTCTCAAACACCGCAATCCGCAACGAAATCTTAAAGACTTATTTATAATTTAAAATATGTATGGGTAAAGTAATTTGTAAATGGTCGCAACACGTGGAAATTATCTAGCTTCTATAATATTCTAATTGTGAGGCGAATTGCGAGTAATTTCCGATTCCGTTTGGATATATATTAGATAACTATTACGAGGCTTCTTTTGCCGAAGTTAAAGTTAAAGTTTTAAATAATAATAATGATTGGAACTGAAACACGCCTTATATTAAACTTTCTATTTAATTTAATAATACTGGTAATACCAGCAACTGGTATTCTACTGGATGCGACTAAATATTCCAAAGTATTAATCTAGATTAATTTTTAGATGAACGGACGAAAGAATGAAATCAATAATGTGTAAGAGTTATATATACAAAAAGATTTCAAAATAATTCACGATTTATTACTCAATCACTCAGTGATTGCTCAATCGTTTAATTTAGCACGATACCACTAAGCGCGAAGACATGAGATATCATTAAATTTGTTTGTAAAATAAAAGGATTAAAAGTTATGCAGTTTATTTTGGTAACCGTTTTGTACATTTATTCTATCAATAGAATATAATTATGTCCAGTCATACGATTCCAGCTGCTGACATTAAAATGTGCGCCCTCTGTGATCTAGTAGAATTTTATTATTATTTTTTCTCATTTGTGCAGCACTTATTTATCGATTAGTATTATCGTTAAACTTGTATTCTAATTATTGTTGTCTTTGTATTTTAACTTCCTCGCTATGAAAAATGAAAACTATTCAAAAATTAGCTTGTTATTGTTTACAGTACAATTCTTGAAAATCGAGTTTTCATCTAATATTCACGTTATAGGATATTAGAAATCTATTTAGACCATTTTCCAAATCACACAAACACACAAAATGAGTGTGTGGAACTGCGAAACTTTTAAATAGACTAAATGATCGCAACACTGTTTGCAGTAAAGGCGTCTACTCAACTCAGACGTGCTGGAAATTTGAGCCAAGTAGATTTTGAGAAATGACATGAGTGAAATGTTTAGAATTTTTTTTAAATTAAGATTTAGGATACTACGCCGACCGATATTAAAATCTAATCAGCACTTTTACCAAAAAGTTTGATTGATTGCCATAAACTGCTTAAAATTGGGTTGGTTTCTTGAAGAGATATCGTTACCAAAATAAAATCCAAAAAGACTTAATTTCTAATGTTTTAAATAATTCAAGCGATAAAGAAAATCTGATCACATAAACACAACAAAATCAAATAATTTCTGCAAAAATATCGTTGAGAATAAAGTTTTTCCAAAAAGTATTTCTTAATATATATATTTTAATCAGATTCCGAGGGCAAACGAGCACACGAGCCAACAGAGAGTAGTAGGGCATTGCTACCCGCGGACATTCGCAATCCCAGAGGACGTACCTTTGCGTTGTTAAGCCCTTGGGAGGAATAGAATATTTTCACTTAATTGTCACCTTTTTGAATTTTTCTATTATAAAACAAATAATAAAATATTATTTATCGATATCATCAACATCATTGGTTAAGCGCTATACTAGCGTCACCTATTATGTCGTAGCTGTACTAACAACGTTTGTTTTCGCTATTCAAAACTAGGAAGTGCTAGCAACGCCTAAATATTTTATTAAGAATATTACAATTTTTCGGTCTCCTGCTACATTAATCAAATATCTACGATTTTTATATGATTGCGTCCGCCGTACTAAGTAGCCGAAGCAAAGTGGGGCAAATTTAATATCAACATAATGTGATTTAATAATATTGAAAAATTAAATGGCAATAGACAACTATTATAAATTTAGAGAACTCATTAAAATTACCTGAATTAAAGGCAAAAAATATAGAATAATTCGGTTTAGTCCGTTCTTTACTCGGATAAGAAACGTCGTATTTCTAATTCGTTAAACATGAGAAAATCTATGAAAATTACTTTCTTTTGATAATCTATATTAAAATGCCAAACAATGAACAGGAAGATGATTTAAAATTTTAAGATAGATTAAAGAAGAGTCAATTTTTTAATAGTATCCGAGTACCATCTATTATGACTATGTAGAAACTAATTTATTTTTTATTTTTTTTGGAAAAAGTAATTGTACATTATCGATCTGTCAATATTAACCTATTATATGGTAACAATGGCCGTTGCGCGGGCGGCGATTGGCAGCCCTGTTTGAGTGATTTGATTGAAAATTGTAATAATTTTATTCACCTATGTCACTTAATTTGTTAAGCTTGGCATGTACCTAATATCGTTTTGCACTATATGATTTTTCCGGAAGTTAGAGCTCGAACGTTGCGATTGGCCGCTGTGCCGGCGGCGACTCGCAGGCAGGCAACTGTACGCGTTCGATTGTCTATCCTACTCTAACAACCGGGTTTTCGGCATTGGCTGTCCTCTTTCAGCACGCTCAAGGCTGGCTGGTGTATGGCCTGATGACATACGTGCGTCGTATGTCATCAGGCGTCGTCTTCAGTCGGTCGTGTGATCTTGTCCGGTGAACCCCGTTAGGTTGAAGCTGTTCATTTTCAGTGCGTAAGTGGCTTTTGACCTGATTTTAGATTACGCCGATTATCGCTTAATGATTATTGCTCATCATAATTGACGCTTTACAGTTTCGAGGATTACAACACGATGTCGCGCTTCAGAACGACGACACGCGACTTTGATGCCGAGGGCAACGAAACACTCGTACGTATATTTCTTAAACAATTTTCATATTGATTTTGATTTTAGGCTTAGTCCGCCCACCTCCCTCATCGACGTAATATGATTACGGAATGCTTCCATGTCTCGCATACGAATTAAAAATATCAATTAATCAGCTGTGTATGTCGTAGTATCTGGTAAAATTTTCTTGTATCGTATCGCAATTTATTTGAAACTAGGATACATAGTGTTTATAAAATCTTTATCTACCCTACATTGAGTTTTATTAAAATTTAGGAGATTCGTGGAAATTGTTTCAATATAAAATATTTCTAGATATAGAAATTTCAATTGTCAGCGTAAATATCGTTCCATAAATATAGTACAATTATATTCATCGATTTTACTTCGTATACGCATAATTTTGTTTTTACCATTGCACGAAGTTAGAGCGCGAGCGTTATGCGTTTGGCTGCTGGGCGAGCGGCGATTTGCAGGCTTTTTCATTGTCTATCCTGCTCTAACAACCGGTTTTCAACATTAGCCGTCCTTTTTAGCGCAACGAAAGGGCTCGTACACAGCTTGATAACAGACCTACTTCCGATGCCTCTAACAGGTGGCCGTGCTCATCGGCGTCGTCTTTCGATAAACGCTGTAAAGTTATACGTATATTTCTCGAATGATTTTGATATCGATTTTGATTTTTGGTTTAGTCCGCCCGCCTCCCGTGTCCACTTGCATTACGAAATGTTTTCGTGACTCGCGTGCGAATCGAAAACATCATTTACACAGGTCTACAATATAAAGTTTTAATAAAAAATGTGAATACGTGGTAGAATCTGATAAGAAAATATGAGATGAATAAAAAATGAGTTCCTTTTCTCATGCAGTAAAACAATTTTGTTAAAATCAGAAAATAGCGTTCGTAAAATCTTTGTTTACTAATATTGTATTTTATTGAAATATATATATATATATAGGACATTCATGGCAATTCTCGAAATATCTATAAATCGAGCAACGCTCGTAATTGCCTCTCTTGACTTACACGCTATAACTAAAATAATGGAGCAAAATTAAATCGTAGATACGAAATATAAATTTACAAAATTTGGTAAATCTAAATGTGCATACCTTAAGCGCTCGTATCATACGTATGTTATTTAAATTAGAGGTTTATGATAACATATGAGCTTTTCACCAAAAAATCCACCTTTATATTTTTTATTTTCAAATAGTTTTATAGTAAAGGATAGGTGATTTCGTATTCATTAGACATCATAATGCAAAAAATTAAAACTGCTTCGGGTAAAAACGATTATATTACCAATAAAATTACGTAATTTCAGTCGAGAAACGTTGGTAAATATTAAAAAAAAATCATTAAATTCTGTTAATACGTCATCCGACATCAGTAACAGACTGTCTTTAAGTCAGAAAGATCTAATTAGAAAAAGAGAGAGAAAGAAACTAACCTTGTATTAGGAAAAAAATCATGGTGTAGTATGCTAGTATGCTAACTTTTTAATGTTTTGCGGCTTTTTTCGATCAGCTCGCATGTACTTATTAACTTTTCACTTAATGTTATAGTTAGAATTCACTAGACTGATTAAAATGTATGATATTAATTAGGACGTGAAAAAATTATGTCATTGGGAGAAATGTAGCAGCTAAATTTGATATAATTTACAAAAATTTGGGGAACAATATATGGAAAAATATTTCGATACTGAACAACTTGACGCTCAATCTCAACCTCTATTTTCAATATTTAAGCGAAATTGCGGATCAAAAGATGAATGAGTGCCAGTAAAAATAAAACAATTACAGCTAATCGGTACTATATCGAGCTGTGATTTTCAGTACAGTTATTCCCGATCGATCAGTGACGAGGTTGAAAAAGAAATTAAGTTTAAAAGTTTTATTAGTTTTTTAATTATCGTGGTCACGCCTAGCGTAGACGAGAGTGTTTCGATATTTCTATCAGTCGGTCGGTGCGGTCTGGTGTGATGATGTCAGCGTAAGGTCGTAGTCGTTGTTTATCGGAGTGCGTAAGTGTCTTCCGACGTGATCTTAGATTACGCTGTGCTTGCGATGCTTTCGTTGCTTGTCGCTTACCCCTTTTTTGCTTATCATCATTAAGGCTTTACAGTTTGAAGACCCTATGCATCGATGTGAAACCTCAGAAGGCGACTCGACGCCGAAATCCTCGTACTCATATTTCTCGAATAATTTTGTTATCGATTTTGATTTTTGGTTTGGCCGCTCGCCTCGCATTAAATAGCGTTTTCATGTCTCCTGTGCGAATTGATGCGAAAGTATCAATTACACAGGTCTAATGAGCTCGTTTTCTTATAAGAATTAGGGTTATTGTCCGAGTATATCGGACCCTTAAAGACGATTATTAATTTTGCGCGACTTCTGCAAGCAACGCAAAGCGGCCTGCTGTCGTACGCGACTTCAGCGCCGACGGCGACGGCGCAGCAACTCTGTCATGAAGGCTTTTTACTAGCTTTTATTTAGTTTCACCTGTACCGTTGTCTGTCTATCTTGCAAGTTAAATTTGATCCACTTCCCGGTTTCCGATTGAGCGTAAATTTCGCATGCACATATATATATATAAATCGGATGACAATACAATATTATTATGACACAGAGCTGACCTGGTGATGGAGCTGGAAGGTGGCCATAGAAACTCGGTAATTAAACGACATTTTGACGGTATAATTAAGTACATTTAGCACCTTCTTTTTCCTCTTGCTATTGCTATATTGTTAAAAAATATATAATTATGTACGATACGGAATTATTTTGTCGTAGACGAAGAAGCTTAATTATCGTCAAAGGTTACGATGAACTTATAAAGTGTTATATTTCTTATTAGAGTTAATTTATTTTTAACTTTTTAGTTCATTTTATTGAAGAATTATTAAAGCTTGTTTTTCAAAAAAGTGTTTTTTCTTTAATTTTTGTAAAAGGACAATAGGACTGAGCCTCCTTGCCGACCTGTTCTCTTCCTGTTTTCTCATCCTCGCTATCGTTATTCTGACTCGATTGTATTTTCCGTTTCTGTGAAGTCATTAATTCAGCTGATGCTCATGAGTACTCGGCTCTCGCGCGGTCGTACTGTGTTTTATTTTGCTTTTACATACGCTTTAATACCCACAAACAATTATATATATATATATTGTTACAAATCATGTAGTACATTTGTTTCCTTGCCTATTTCCTTTTCTTGTTTTTGGGACGATAGGTGTCGCTTTTCTGCAACTACCGACAAGACAAAAAAGTAACTAGCAACGTATGCGACGTGTAAAACGCTTGTGCTGAAAAGATAATATAAAAAACCAAATTGTGCGGTGACGCGTGTGTTATCCCAGGACGCGACAACGGGTAAGCCTTTTACTTCCTAATTATTTCCTTTTCCTATGGTATTTATTTCGACAATATACACGTGCAAAGTTCGGAGGCAGACCGGCATAGTTTTCAAGTTTCGAGGAAACTGTGATACATCCATTTGAGATTTTGTGTTGAGCGAGAACTTGAAATTAACATATGTCGGTGTTTCTGTACGAGGACAGAAACTTGTTTAAAGCGATCTCATCACCTTCGCCCTTTGATTTAGCATCATTGAACGCTCTTCTCTTCTCAGAGAGAGAACCGCGTTTTCGGTCGTTCCATCACTCGCCTTATGATGTGGCGCTATGAGCGTGTGTTTAATTTCATATTTATGGTTTTAAATATGTCTCTTACTTGATTGACGTAAACGACGTAAACGGGGGTCCATTATCGCTGATAATTCTTTTCGGTAAACGGAATCGAGCGAACATTTTTTTTAATATGGCAGATATTTTATTGCTTGTATCAGTTTCGAAATTTAACGAAAAGAGGTCGGTTGCCGTCCCCACCGATAACTAAGTTGTAAAATAGCAATCATCGTTCTCAGATTCGCTACTGTTATTTAAAAAGTACTGACTTTCGACTTTGGTTTCACCAACAAAGTATTGTTCTCACTTTTATTCATGCATATCACTTCTAAATGACCCTTTACACCGCACTTATCGCATGTGAAATTTTTACATCGACACTTATTCGTACTTTTAATTTTGGTTGCAGGACATCATAGCCCCCGCTGCAGAGCGGAGCTTGGCGCGGCTGCAGGTGCTGACGCACGAGCAGACGCTGGCTCGGGAGCGAATGCTCGCACTGCAGCGGACACTGGCGCGGGAGAGGGCGCTGGCGTCGGATCGAACTCTGGCGGTGGAGCGGACGCTGGCGCTGCGGCAGACGCTAGCCCGGGCGCCGACGCAAGGGCGGACGGTGAGTGCGATGTCGCACCTATCGAAACATGTCGAAATTATGATTGATAAAACCTCATCTGAATGTTGTTAAATCGGTTTAAATGAATAAAGTTTTGTTCACGAAATACGCACCTTTTTTTTTTGTTTCTTCGTTCCTTATACAATCTAAAAATAGTTTTGTGTGGTCACAATTTAAATGAGATGATCTATTCTAAGTCGTTCACATAAATTTCTAAACAATTGTTCTCATCTTTATTCATACATATCACTTCTAAATGACCCTTTACACCACACAGATCGCATGTGAAATTTTTACATCGACACTTATTCGTACTTTTAATTTTGGTTGCAGGACATCGTCGCGACCGCTGTAGAGCGGGGCCAGGCGCGGATGCAGGTGCTGGCGCACGAGCAGGCGCTGGCTCGGGAGCGAATGCTCGCACTACAGCGGATGCTGACGCGGGAGCGGGCGCTGGCGTCGAATCGGGCTCTCGCTGGAGCGGACGCTGGCGCTGCGGCGGGCGCTAGCCCTGGAGAGCGCTGGCGCGGGAGTCGACGCTCGCGCAAGGGTGGACACAGCCACCGGAGCAAACGCGGACGGTGGCGCGACGTCGCTACCGTTGCAATTTAAAGACACTTGTATATTTTTGATCATCGTATTTACGGCTCTATTTCCCCCATTCGCTATAGTGATCATTGCTATAGGCTTTGTGATTTATGTGTGGGACGTTTATGTGGAAAGTTGATAAAATAAGATTAAGCTAGCATATGGAAATTTGGTGTAACCAAATGTGCATGCCGTATATTGTTTAAATTATAGATTTATTACAACATGAGCTTTTACCAAAATCCTCTTTTTATTTTTGATTTCGAGTAGTTTTATAGTTGCTGTATAGTAGTGGAATCGAAAAAAGAATAGGTATTTTTTTCATATTTATTAAACATTATAATGCAAAAAATGATTTCAAATTTCATGCAAGAATTATATTTATTATTAATAAAGCAATTATAATTATTATTATTGGTAATAAAATAAAAGTATTGTATTTTTTGTCAACAAGTTAAGTTTAAATATCAATAATAATATCAATTAATAATATTTAATACAATAAATACATCAACACATAGCATTTTATTTTATTTCATAAGTTTGTTTATTATGATTTTTAAAAGTGAGATTATAAAATTAACAATTACCTCGTTCTGACATTTTGTTGAATCGCGTTCTTATTTTATATTAATAAATAAAAATTTTCACCGAAAATCCTTTTTTTATTTTTGATATTACTACCGCCATCTGTTGACAATCACAAAAACATAAAACATTCATTGCAATCTCCATTTCAGATATTTAAGCTATGATTTTCAATACAGTTATTCCCAATCGATTAGTGACGAGAATGAAAAAGTTTTACCTACGCTCGCGCTTAAGGCATGCAATTCAATGTTAAATCGGTTTAAAAGAATAAAGTTTTGTTCACGAATCACGCACCTCTTTTTTTTCTTCATCCCTTATACGATGTAAAAATAGTTTTGTGTGGTCATAATTTCAATGAGATGGTCTATTCTAGGTCGTTCACATAAATTTCTATAATCCTATACATTGGCTAAGACTCAACGAATAGTAAATAACAAAGTGAAATGCCTGTTACAAACATAACCTACAGTGAAGAAATTTCCATAAATCAAACATTAGGTATCGTATCAGTAGTCGGACACTGCATATTTTCGATCTCACTTATCCGAGGGCACGGCAGCCGCCGAGACGAGCAAAAGCAAACACAGCACGGCCGCACCGTCCCGTTCTCGAAGTCACTCGGCGCACTTCAGACTGCTCTGCGATTTTGTTGCGTTGTCGATAAAGTTATAAGACTGACGTTACTGTGATCAAGAAGACATCTATATCTAGCTAACAAACCTAAATTATTTGTTATTTACAACTGTAGTTTACGAACTGTTCATTAACTATTCGCTCACTGTTCTCACAACAATTTATATGACTACTGGACGTTCCCCACTCGACTGCTGCTGACGGACTACGAAACAGACTTTCATTCACGCACGAATCACAAATAGTTGATCTGTATTCGTAATAATCTAATTTATCTAGAATAAGCTCGTAATTTGAACCACTAAAGAGCCTAATTTAAATCCTAAACAAGTGATTCGCGGCCGTTGTAATTACTGGGTGAAGGCGCAGGTACACGAATTTGCTATCGAACGGAAGAAAAGGCAATCATTGTTGCATTATCATTGTTGCTATTAAGTAACGTGACATAAGTTGAGTAGCTCCACTCAAAGCTTTTCACGAGTAAGTCCACTTGGAACGTGTCAGGTGGACGTATTAAATTCATATCTGATCAGGTAGGTAGATCAAAATGCAAAAAACTCTTGTAAAGCCAATGCATCTCGGTGCCTTAAGACGAAACTGTTCGAACGGTGCGTTTTGGCGTTGATTGTACACGGATGCCCGACTGATCTCATAAACAAACTTTAGAGTCGTCAAACAAACCAACAAGCAGCTTAAAGGAACCAGAATCACCTACCAGGTTGTTGCTTACAGGTCGTTCGGTATCGTACGTCACTGTAGTCTTTATCCAGCAGTGGCAGTCCAGTGATTGAAACAGAAAAGTTGAAACTACGACTCCGTGTAAAATTTTACACGGAGTCATCACAACTAAAAATACTATGATAATACCAGGTTCTGACCGCAGCTCCACTTTTGGATGTAAGGATAAATCCTTCATATCTTGTATCGTGCTCATTCCATTATTTTATCGCGTTTATAGTTCTGATCTCAGCACGAATACCGTTTTCTTTATAGATTCCATGGACTCTCGTCAGCAATATTTTATCTTTGCGATCCAGACTTGCTCTCGTTTCCGATCCATATATAGGTTGTGTTTTTGATATCACTTCTGTTCCCGGTTCCTTTTTGGCTCTGATCTCATTTTAATACCGGTTCTACTTTTGGTTCCACTTTTGTTTCCGACTCAAGTTCTCGTCCTCTAGCTCTCTCCGGGTAACGATTCTAGTTCCCATTTTAGTGCCGATTCTGATTTCAGTACCATTTCTAATCTCATTAGTTCAGCATCAGGCAATGAATCGGGCCAACTTGCGTTAGAGTAACACCCTGAAAAGATTATCACCTAAAAATAATGTAATATCGAGTCTTGTATTAGGTATAAGAGTACCTATAGTACAGAGACGGAATGAAAAGTGAACATAAACACAAGCAAAAAGATACATATTCCACTATACTGTGGTACAAAAGTACACTATGGAACTTCTGAAATACATTTAACTGCACTTATCATGTTAACGCACTGATCACCAAAAGATAACTAAAGTGGCGACGCCTGAATTTCCGGTATATTTCATCACGAGCCCATATATATCACGGGCAGTTCCGTCTTTTCTATAGAGACACGCGGGACACGGCCCGGGGCTCCCGGTCCGCTACGGGGCCCCGAGATGCCGTCATCGTCGTTTGACTTGTTCATAAAATTTTATTCCATGTTCATTCACGTATTATTTAGTTTTATAAAAGGGTCCCAAACTTTATGCACCGGAAGGCCAAAGCTCTGTGTGTAAAAGAGCCCAACTCCGTATGCCTAAGGATCCTGGCTCTGTGCTCGAGGGCCCCGACCTGGTCTGTTCAAGGACTCAGAGTCTATCTGCCCGAGCGCCCTTGCGTATCATCTATGATTTCATACAAATATGTAAATCTGTCATATTTTGTGATCAATGTACGTTTTACGACTTTTGAATCCGACGCTATCAATTTCTGTTTGTCTGTTTGTCTTTTTTTTAACTTACAATCGGTTTGACTAAACGATGAAAATTCGTGCATAGTAAGAAATATGATTGCGCAAATAATAGGTCAATGTCTGTCTGTACGTCCCTTTGTGACTTAAGGACCGTTTAACCAATGGTTATGAACATTTATATACAGTAAGACCGTGTGATTGCACAGACGATCGGCAAATGTCTATCTGTCTTTATTTTATTCTGACAACGTGTTATTTATAATATTATAAATTTGGATGTAGCGAATGATCTTTGAAACTGTTGATCCGATTACGAAAATTCTATCACTAAAGGCCATTTTAATTTTGTTAAAGATGTATTTTCAGTTAAAATTACAATAAAAATCATCGAAGTCGGAAAAACTGGACGTCTGCAGTAAAACAAATTGGCATTGCAAACAGAATCGGGACTAGAATGGAGATTAGGTTCGTAATCGATCTATATATAAAATGAAAGAATATTTTCTATGTCCACGAATAAAAGCCGCCGACGGAAGCTAATCTTCGATAAAATTATAAGCAGCAAATTCGGTGTAAACAAAAATAAAATAGTTCTCTCTGAAATATTGTAAACGGTCACAGTTCACAAGTAACGTAAACAACTGCATGCAATACTTATTTATTCAAAAGAAGAATTCTGCTATATGTTATTTTTTCATTTATTAGTCTGCTTCGCTACAACAGGCGACACTGGATACAACATAGCATATTAGAACACACCCACCACTGTCGATCCAAAAATTGGAATTTCGCAGTCCCGCTGTTATACCATCAGTTTTTATAAACTTAACACTCATGCTTCTGTTTCGATAGGGTAGGTTAAGAATACGTTATATTTACTTATCTTATTTCAGGACTCGTTCTATAAATATTATAATTTGGAACTCGATTTGGTGGCGATAATTTTCAATGTGCTTTTGAGAATTCTCTTAAATTATAATAAAATAGCTTACTCGAGCTAAATCTAAAATATCCCCAATATTGTTCTTGGAGTGTGAACTCTGTACCGATTTTTAAAATATCGTCGATACGAAATATAAACCGTGTCGTCTATTGGGACACCAAAATTCATAGGAAAAAAACTGTACACGATCGCTTCATGAGAAAACCGACTTGCCCATTATCACGGGAGTCAACTGAGATGAAAGCTCCACAACAAACTTCTTCGACAAACTCAATGAAAGCTGTGTGTTATTCTTGTCATACAACAACAACGACTTCAAAATTTCGCTTTTGGACGCGTCTTGTGTCACCGAGGACACGCATTCCGCAAGTCTGATTTTGGAATCACGACCACTTCAATTGCTTAATCGTCCCGTATTTCATTTCCGAAATTTCTTAAGTTTCCAGAATCGACCTTCAAATCAACATATAGGTATGAAAATGACTCCCTCTGATAAGTAATTTGTTTTAAGTAATTTTTTCGTCACATGCAGGCAATTTATAGGAAGTTTTTTTATGGAAATAAGCTAGTGAGAAGTGTATTAGCATATTAAATAATATTGGAACGATACCATTTTTAATATTGCTTTACCGAATTATAAAATAGATCCAATGTGACAGACTGATATATTAATATTTTATTTAAAAATTATGTGTAACATGCTGACAAGAATAATAAATTCCTGCCAAAAAAATTACGGTCTCCAGCTCGATTTTTGGGACTCGATTTCTTATCAGATCCTGACATTTTAAAATCCTAGAAATCTATTTTAATCATTTCCGAACGATATTTGTGTGTTTGTTTCTAAATAATGTTTTTTAATAACTAACAATACTTTACCAATCGTTAAAAAAAATTTGTAAGTTCTATTTTGAAAGTTTCATCGGTTCCGTAAACCGCATGAAAGTCTGTTGATTTCTACAAGAAATAAAATTGGAGAAAAATATTTTATGAAGTGTTGAAATTGAAATATTTTTTAAGCTATTATACCGATGAATTTCGAAATCTGACATGCTTTTTTCTCAAACACCGCAATCCGCAACGAAATCTTAAAGACTTATTTATAATTTAAAATATGTATGGGTAAAGTAATTTGTAAATGGTCGCAACACGTGGAAATTATCTAGCTTCTATAATATTCTAATTGTGAGGCGAATTGCGAGTAATTTCCGATTCCGTTTGGATATATATTAGATAACTATTACGAGGCTTCTTTGCCGAAGTTAAAGTTAAAGTTTTAAATAATAATAATGATTGGAACTGAAACACGCCTTATATTAAACTTTCTATTTAATTTAATAATACTGGTAATACCAGCAACTGGTATTCTACTGGATGCGACTAAATATTCCAAAGTATTAATCTAGATTAATTTTTAGATGAACGGACGAAAGAATGAAATCAATAATGTGTAAGAGTTATATATACAAAAAGATTTCAAAATAATTCACGATTTATTACTCAATCACTCAGTGATTGCTCAATCGTTTAATTTAGCACGATACCACTAAGCGCGAAGACATGAGATATCATTAAATTTGTTTGTAAAATAAAAGGATTAAAAGTTATGCAGTTTATTTTGGTAACCGTTTTGTACATTTATTCTATCAATAGAATATAATTATGTCCAGTCATACGATTCCAGCTGCTGACATTAAAATGTGCGCCCTCTGTGATCTAGTAGAATTTTATTATTATTTTTCTCATTTGTGCAGCACTTATTTATCGATTAGTATTATCGTTAAACTTGTATTCTAATTATTGTTGTCTTTGTATTTTAACTTCCTCGCTATGAAAAATGAAA
Organism: Eumeta japonica; assembly: GCA_005406025.1. Lineage (NCBI taxonomy): Eukaryota > Metazoa > Arthropoda > Insecta > Lepidoptera > Psychidae > Eumeta > Eumeta japonica. Next base: position 22,421 of record BGZK01002027.1, read on the forward strand.
ACTATTCAAAAATTAGCTTGTTATTGTTTACAGTACAATTCTTGAAAATCGAGTTTTCATCTAATATTCACGTTATAGGATATTAGAAATCTATTTAGACCATTTTCCAAATCACACAAACACACAAAATGAGTGTGTGGAACTGCGAAACTTTTAAATAGACTAAATGATCGCAACACTGTTTGCAGTAAAGGCGTCTACTCAACTCAGACGTGCTGGAAATTTGAGCCAAGTAGATTTTGAGAAATGACATGAGTGAAATGTTTAGAATTTTTTTTAAATTAAGATTTAGGATACTACGCCGACCGATATTAAAATCTAATCAGCACTTTTACCAAAAAGTTTGATTGATTGCCATAAACTGCTTAAAATTGGGTTGGTTTCTTGAAGAGATATCGTTACCAAAATAAAATCCAAAAAGACTTAATTTCTAATGTTTTAAATAATTCAAGCGATAAAGAAAATCTGATCACATAAACACAACAAAATCAAATAATTTCTGCAAAAATATCGTTGAGAATAAAGTTTTTCCAAAAAGTATTTCTTAATATATATATTTTAATCAGATTCCGAGGGCAAACGAGCACACGAGCCAACAGAGAGTAGTAGGGCATTGCTACCCGCGGACATTCGCAATCCCAGAGGACGTACCTTTGCGTTGTTAAGCCCTTGGGAGGAATAGAATATTTTCACTTAATTGTCACCTTTTTGAATTTTTCTATTATAAAACAAATAATAAAATATTATTTATCGATATCATCAACATCATTGGTTAAGCGCTATACTAGCGTCACCTATTATGTCGTAGCTGTACTAACAACGTTTGTTTTCGCTATTCAAAACTAGGAAGTGCTAGCAACGCCTAAATATTTTATTAAGAATATTACAATTTTTCGGTCTCCTGCTACATTAATCAAATATCTACGATTTTTATATGATTGCGTCCGCCGTACTAAGTAGCCGAAGCAAAGTGGGGCAAATTTAATATCAACATAATGTGATTTAATAATATTGAAAAATTAAATGGCAATAGACAACTATTATAAATTTAGAGAACTCATTAAAATTACCTGAATTAAAGGCAAAAAATATAGAATAATTCGGTTTAGTCCGTTCTTTACTCGGATAAGAAACGTCGTATTTCTAATTCGTTAAACATGAGAAAAATCTATGAAAATTACTTTCTTTTTTGATAATCTATATTAAAATGCCAAACAATGAACAGGAAGATGATTTAAAATTTTAAGATAGATTAAAGAAGAGTCAATTTTTTTAATAGTATCCGAGTACCATCTATTATGACTATGTAGAAACTAATTTATTTTTTTTTTTTGAAAAAGTAATTGTACATTATCGATCTGTCAATATTAACCTATTATATGGTAACAATGGCCGTTGCGCGGGCGGCGATTGGCAGCCCTGTTTGAGTGATTTGATTGAAAATTGTAATAATTTTATTCACCTATGTCACTTAATTTGTTAAGCTTGGCATGTACCTAATATCGTTTTGCACTATATGATTTTTCCGGAAGTTAGAGCTCGAACGTTGCGATTGGCCGCTGTGCCGGCGGCGACTCGCAGGCAGGCAACTGTACGCGTTCGATTGTCTATCCTACTCTAACAACCGGGTTTTCGGCATTGGCTGTCCTCTTTCAGCACGCTCAAGGCTGGCTGGTGTATGGCCTGATGACATACGTGCGTCGTATGTCATCAGGCGTCGTCTTCAGTCGGTCGTGTGATCTTGTCCGGTGAACCCCGTTAGGTTGAAGCTGTTCATTTTCAGTGCGTAAGTGGCTTTTGACCTGATTTTAGATTACGCCGATTATCGCTTAATGATTATTGCTCATCATAATTGACGCTTTACAGTTTCGAGGATTACAACACGATGTCGCGCTTCAGAACGACGACACGCGACTTTGATGCCGAGGGCAACGAAACACTCGTACGTATATTTCTTAAACAATTTTCATATTGATTTTGATTTTAGGCTTAGTCCGCCCACCTCCCTCATCGACGTAATATGATTACGGAATGCTTCCATGTCTCGCATACGAATTAAAAATATCAATTAATCAGCTGTGTATGTCGTAGTATCTGGTAAAATTTTCTTGTATCGTATCGCAATTTATTTGAAACTAGGATACATAGTGTTTATAAAATCTTTATCTACCCTACATTGAGTTTTATTAAAATTTAGGAGATTCGTGGAAATTGTTTCAATATAAAATATTTCTAGATATAGAAATTTCAATTGTCAGCGTAAATATCGTTCCATAAATATAGTACAATTATATTCATCGATTTTACTTCGTATACGCATAATTTTGTTTTTACCATTGCACGAAGTTAGAGCGCGAGCGTTATGCGTTTGGCTGCTGGGCGAGCGGCGATTTGCAGGCTTTTTCATTGTCTATCCTGCTCTAACAACCGGTTTTTCAACATTAGCCGTCCTTTTTTAGCGCAACGAAAGGAGGCTCGTACACAGCTTGATAACAGACCTACTTCCGATGCCTCTAACAGGTGGCCGTGCTCATCGGCGTCGTCTTTCGATAAACGCTGTAAAGTTATACGTATATTTCTCGAATGATTTTGATATCGATTTTGATTTTTGGTTTAGTCCGCCCGCCTCCCGTGTCCACTTGCATTACGAAATGTTTTCGTGACTCGCGTGCGAATCGAAAACATCATTTACACAGGTCTACAATATAAAGTTTTAATAAAAAATGTGAATACGTGGTAGAATCTGATAAGAAAATATGAGATGAATAAAAAAATGAGTTCCTTTTTCTCATGCAGTAAAACAATTTTGTTAAAATCAGAAAATAGCGTTCGTAAAATCTTTGTTTACTAATATTGTATTTTATTGAAATATATATATATATATAGGACATTCATGGCAATTCTCGAAATATCTATAAATCGAGCAACGCTCGTAATTGCCTCTCTTGACTTACACGCTATAACTAAAATAATGGAGCAAAATTAAATCGTAGATACGAAATATAAATTTACAAAAATTTGGTAAATCTAAATGTGCATACCTTAAGCGCTCGTATCATACGTATGTTATTTAAATTAGAGGTTTATGATAACATATGAGCTTTTCACCAAAAAATCCACCTTTATATTTTTTATTTTCAAATAGTTTTATAGTAAAGGATAGGTGATTTCGTATTCATTAGACATCATAATGCAAAAAATTAAAACTGCTTCGGGTAAAAACGATTATATTACCAATAAAATTACGTAATTTCAGTCGAGAAACGTTGGTAAATATTAAAAAAAAATCATTAAATTCTGTTAATACGTCATCCGACATCAGTAACAGACTGTCTTTAAGTCAGAAAGATCTAATTAGAAAAAGAGAGAAAGAAACTAACCTTGTATTAGGAAAAAAATCATGGTGTAGTATGCTAGTATGCTAACTTTTTAATGTTTTGCGGCTTTTTTCGATCAGCTCGCATGTACTTATTAACTTTTCACTTAATGTTATAGTTAGAATTCACTAGACTGATTAAAATGTATGATATTAATTAGGACGTGAAAAAATTATGTCATTGGGAGAAATGTAGCAGCTAAATTTGATATAATTTACAAAAATTTGGGGAACAATATATGGAAAAATATTTCGATACTGAACAACTTGACGCTCAATCTCAACCTCTATTTTCAATATTTAAGCGAAATTGCGGATCAAAAGATGAATGAGTGCCAGTAAAAATAAAACAATTACAGCTAATCGGTACTATATCGAGCTGTGATTTTCAGTACAGTTATTCCCGATCGATCAGTGACGAGGTTGAAAAAGAAATTAAGTTTAAAAGTTTTATTAGTTTTTTAATTATCGTGGTCACGCCTAGCGTAGACGAGAGTGTTTCGATATTTCTATCAGTCGGTCGGTGCGGTCTGGTGTGATGATGTCAGCGTAAGGTCGTAGTCGTTGTTTATCGGAGTGCGTAAGTGTCTTCCGACGTGATCTTAGATTACGCTGTGCTTGCGATGCTTTCGTTGCTTGTCGCTTACCCCTTTTTTGCTTATCATCATTAAGGCTTTACAGTTTGAAGACCCTATGCATCGATGTGAAACCTCAGAAGGCGACTCGACGCCGAAATCCTCGTACTCATATTTCTCGAATAATTTTGTTATCGATTTTGATTTTTGGTTTGGCCGCTCGCCTCGCATTAAATAGCGTTTTCATGTCTCCTGTGCGAATTGATGCGAAAGTATCAATTACACAGGTCTAATGAGCTCGTTTTCTTATAAGAATTAGGGAGTTATTGTCCGAGTATATCGGACCCTTAAAAGACGATTATTAATTTTTGCGCGACTTCTGCAAGCAACGCAAAGCGGCCTGCTGTCGTACGCGACTTCAGCGCCGACGGCGACGGCGCAGCAACTCTGTCATGAAGGCTTTTTACTAGCTTTTATTTAGTTTCACCTGTACCGTTGTCTGTCTATCTTGCAAGTTAAATTTGATCCACTTCCCGGTTTCCGATTGAGCGTAAATTTCGCATGCACATATATATATATAAATCGGATGACAATACAATATTATTATGACACAGAGCTGACCTGGTGATGGAGCTGGAAGGTGGCCATAGAAACTCGGTAATTAAACGACATTTTGACGGTATAATTAAGTACATTTAGCACCTTCTTTTTCCTCTTGCTATTGCTATATTGTTAAAAAATATATAATTATGTACGATACGGAATTATTTTGTCGTAGACGAAGAAGCTTAATTATCGTCAAAGGTTACGATGAACTTATAAAGTGTTATATTTCTTATTAGAGTTAATTTATTTTTAACTTTTTAGTTCATTTTATTGAAGAATTATTAAAGCTTGTTTTTCAAAAAAGTGTTTTTTCTTTAATTTTTGTAAAAGGACAATAGGACTGAGCCTCCTTGCCGACCTGTTCTCTTCCTGTTTTCTCATCCTCGCTATCGTTATTCTGACTCGATTGTATTTTCCGTTTCTGTGAAGTCATTAATTCAGCTGATGCTCATGAGTACTCGGCTCTCGCGCGGTCGTACTGTGTTTTATTTTGCTTTTACATACGCTTTAATACCCACAAACAATTATATATATATATATTGTTACAAATCATGTAGTACATTTGTTTCCTTGCCTATTTCCTTTTCTTGTTTTTGGGACGATAGGTGTCGCTTTTCTGCAACTACCGACAAGACAAAAAAGTAACTAGCAACGTATGCGACGTGTAAAACGCTTGTGCTGAAAAGATAATATAAAAAACCAAATTGTGCGGTGACGCGTGTGTTATCCCAGGACGCGACAACGGGTAAGCCTTTTACTTCCTAATTATTTCCTTTTCCTATGGTATTTATTTCGACAATATACACGTGCAAAGTTCGGAGGCAGACCGGCATAGTTTTCAAGTTTCGAGGAAACTGTGATACATCCATTTGAGATTTTGTGTTGAGCGAGAACTTGAAATTAACATATGTCGGTGTTTCTGTACGAGGACAGAAACTTGTTTAAAGCGATCTCATCACCTTCGCCCTTTGATTTAGCATCATTGAACGCTCTTCTCTTCTCAGAGAGAGAACCGCGTTTTCGGTCGTTCCATCACTCGCCTTATGATGTGGCGCTATGAGCGTGTGTTTAATTTCATATTTATGGTTTTAAATATGTCTCTTACTTGATTGACGTAAACGACGTAAACGGGGGTCCATTATCGCTGATAATTCTTTTCGGTAAACGGAATCGAGCGAACATTTTTTTTAATATGGCAGATATTTTATTGCTTGTATCAGTTTCGAAATTTAACGAAAAGAGGTCGGTTGCCGTCCCCACCGATAACTAAGTTGTAAAATAGCAATCATCGTTCTCAGATTCGCTACTGTTATTTAAAAAGTACTGACTTTCGACTTTGGTTTCACCAACAAAGTATTGTTCTCACTTTTATTCATGCATATCACTTCTAAATGACCCTTTACACCGCACTTATCGCATGTGAAATTTTTACATCGACACTTATTCGTACTTTTAATTTTGGTTGCAGGACATCATAGCCCCCGCTGCAGAGCGGAGCTTGGCGCGGCTGCAGGTGCTGACGCACGAGCAGACGCTGGCTCGGGAGCGAATGCTCGCACTGCAGCGGACACTGGCGCGGGAGGGGCGCTGGCGTCGGATCGAACTCTGGCGGTGGAGCGGACGCTGGCGCTGCGGCAGACGCTAGCCCGGGCGCCGACGCAAGGGCGGACGGTGAGTGCGATGTCGCACCTATCGAAACATGTCGAAATTATGATTGATAAAACCTCATCTGAATGTTGTTAAATCGGTTTAAATGAATAAAGTTTTGTTCACGAAATACGCACCTTTTTTTTTTGTTTCTTCGTTCCTTATACAATCTAAAAATAGTTTTGTGTGGTCACAATTTAAATGAGATGATCTATTCTAAGTCGTTCACATAAATTTCTAAACAATTGTTCTCATCTTTATTCATACATATCACTTCTAAATGACCCTTTACACCACACAGATCGCATGTGAAATTTTACATCGACACTTATTCGTACTTTTAATTTTGGTTGCAGGACATCGTCGCGACCGCTGTAGAGCGGGGCCAGGCGCGGATGCAGGTGCTGGCGCACGAGCAGGCGCTGGCTCGGGAGCGAATGCTCGCACTACAGCGGATGCTGACGCGGGAGCGGGCGCTGGCGTCGAATCGGGCTCTCGCTGGAGCGGACGCTGGCGCTGCGGCGGGCGCTAGCCCTGGAGAGGGCGCTGGCGCGGGAGTCGACGCTCGCGCAAGGGTGGACACAGCCACCGGAGCAAACGCGGACGGTGGCGCGACGTCGCTACCGTTGCAATTTAAAGACACTTGTATATTTTTTGATCATCGTATTTACGGCTCTATTTCCCCCATTCGCTATAGTGATCATTGCTATAGGCTTTGTGATTTATGTGTGGGACGTTTATGTGGAAAGTTGATAAAATAAGATTAAGCTAGCATATGGAAATTTGGTGTAACCAAATGTGCATGCCGTATATTGTTTAAATTATAGATTTATTACAACATGAGCTTTTTACCAAAAATCCTCTTTTTTATTTTTGATTTCGAGTAGTTTTATAGTTGCTGTATAGTAGTGGAATCGAAAAAAGAATAGGTATTTTTTTCATATTTATTAAACATTATAATGCAAAAAATGATTTCAAATTTCATGCAAGAATTATATTTATTATTAATAAAGCAATTATAATTATTATTATTGGTAATAAAATAAAAGTATTGTATTTTTTGTCAACAAGTTAAGTTTAAATATCAATAATAATATCAATTAATAATATTTAATACAATAAATACATCAACACATAGCATTTTATTTTATTTCATAAGTTTGTTTATTATGATTTTTAAAAGTGAGATTATAAAATTAACAATTACCTCGTTCTGACATTTTGTTGAATCGCGTTCTTATTTTATATTAATAAATAAAAATTTTCACCGAAAATCCTTTTTTTATTTTTGATATTACTACCGCCATCTGTTGACAATCACAAAAACATAAAACATTCATTGCAATCTCCATTTCAGATATTTAAGCTATGATTTTCAATACAGTTATTCCCAATCGATTAGTGACGAGAATGAAAAAGTTTTACCTACGCTCGCGCTTAAGGCATGCAATTCAATGTTAAATCGGTTTAAAAGAATAAAGTTTTGTTCACGAATCACGCACCTCTTTTTTTTCTTCATCCCTTATACGATGTAAAAATAGTTTTGTGTGGTCATAATTTCAATGAGATGGTCTATTCTAGGTCGTTCACATAAATTTCTATAATCCTATACATTGGCTAAGACTCAACGAATAGTAAATAACAAAGTGAAATGCCTGTTACAAACATAACCTACAGTGAAGAAATTTCCATAAATCAAACATTAGGTATCGTATCAGTAGTCGGACACTGCATATTTTCGATCTCACTTATCCGAGGGCACGGCAGCCGCCGAGACGAGCAAAAGCAAACACAGCACGGCCGCACCGTCCCGTTCTCGAAGTCACTCGGCGCACTTCAGACTGCTCTGCGATTTTGTTGCGTTGTCGATAAAGTTATAAGACTGACGTTACTGTGATCAAGAAGACATCTATATCTAGCTAACAAACCTAAATTATTTGTTATTTACAACTGTAGTTTACGAACTGTTCATTAACTATTCGCTCACTGTTCTCACAACAATTTATATGACTACTGGACGTTCCCCACTCGACTGCTGCTGACGGACTACGAAACAGACTTTCATTCACGCACGAATCACAAATAGTTGATCTGTATTCGTAATAATCTAATTTATCTAGAATAAGCTCGTAATTTGAACCACTAAAGAGCCTAATTTAAATCCTAAACAAGTGATTCGCGGCCGTTGTAATTACTGGGTGAAGGCGCAGGTACACGAATTTGCTATCGAACGGAAGAAAAGGCAGCGAATCATTGTTGCATTAAGAGTGATAGTTGAGTAGTCTCCACTTAAAGCTTTTCACGAGTAAGTCCACTTGGAACGTGTCAGGTGGACGTATTAAATTCATATCTGATCAGGTAGGTAGATCAAAATGCAAAAAAAAAAAAACTCTTGTAAAGCCAATGCATCTCGGTGCCTTAAGACGAAACTGTTCGAACGGTGCGTTTTGGCGTTGATTGTACACGGATGCCCGACTGATCTCATAAACAAACTTTAGAGTCGTCAAACAAACCAACAAGCAGCTTAAAGGAACCAGAATCACCTACCAGGTTGTTGCTTACAGGTCGTTCGGTATCGTACGTCACTGTAGTCTTTTATCCAGCAGTGGCAGTCCAGTGATTGAAACAGAAAAGTTGAAACTACGACTCCGTGTAAAATTTTACACGGAGTCATCACAACTAAAAATACTATGATAATACCAGGTTCTGACCGCAGCTCCACTTTTGGATGTAAGGATAAATCCTTCATATCTTGTATCGTGCTCATTCCATTATTTTATCGCGTTTATAGTTCTGATCTCAGCACGAATACCGTTTTCTTTATAGATTCCATGGACTCTCGTCAGCAATATTTTATCTTTGCGATCCAGACTTGCTCTCGTTTCCGATCCATATATAGGTTGTGTTTTTGATATCACTTCTGTTCCCGGTTCCTTTTTGGCTCTGATCTCATTTTAATACCGGTTCTACTTTTGGTTCCACTTTTGTTTCCGACTCAAGTTCTCGTCCTCTAGCTCTCTCCGGGTAACGATTCTAGTTCCCATTTTAGTGCCGATTCTGATTTCAGTACCATTTCTAATCTCATTAGTTCAGCATCAGGCAATGAATCGGGCCAACTTGCGTTAGAGTAACACCCTGAAAAGATTATCACCTAAAAATAATGTAATATCGAGTCTTGTATTAGGTATAAGAGTACCTATAGTACAGAGACGGAATGAAAAGTGAACATAAACACAAGCAAAAAGATACATATTCCACTATACTGTGGTACAAAAGTACACTATGGAACTTCTGAAATACATTTAACTGCACTTATCATGTTAACGCACTGATCACCAAAGATAACTAAAGTGGCGACGCCTGAATTTCCGGTATATTTCATCACGAGCCCATATATATCACGGGCAGTTCCGTCTTTTCTATAGAGACACGCGGGACACGGCCGGGGCTCCCGGTCCGCTACGGGGCCCCGAGATGCCGTCATCGTCGTTTGACTTGTTCATAAAATTTTATTCCATGTTCATTCACGTATTATTTAGTTTTATAAAAGGGTCCCAAACTTTATGCACCGGAAGGCCAAAGCTCTGTGTGTAAAAGAGCCCAACTCCGTATGCCTAAGGATCCTGGCTCTGTGCTCGAGGGCCCCGACCTGGTCTGTTCAAGGACTCAGAGTCTATCTGCCCGAGCGCCCTTGCGTATCATCTATGATTTCATACAAATATGTAAATCTGTCATATTTTGTGATCAATGTACGTTTTACGACTTTTGAATCCGACGCTATCAATTTCTGTTTGTCTGTTTGTCTTTTTAACTTACAATCGGTTTGACTAAACGATGAAAATTCGTGCATAGTAAGAAATATGATTGCGCAAATAATAGGTCAATGTCTGTCTGTACGTCCCTTTGTGACTTAAGGACCGTTTAACCAATGGTTATGAACATTTATATACAGTAAGACCGTGTGATTGCACAGACGATCGGCAAATGTCTATCTGTCTTTATTTTATTCTGACAACGTGTTATTTATAATATTATAAATTTGGATGTAGCGAATGATCTTTGAAACTGTTGATCCGATTACGAAAATTCTATCACTAAAGGCCATTTTAATTTTGTTAAAGATGTATTTTCAGTTAAAATTACAATAAAAATCATCGAAGTCGGAAAAACTGGACGTCTGCAGTAAAACAAATTGGCATTGCAAACAGAATCGGGACTAGAATGGAGATTAGGTTCGTAATCGATCTATATATAAAATGAAAGAATATTTTCTATGTCCACGAATAAAAGCCGCCGACGGAAGCTAATCTTCGATAAAATTATAAGCAGCAAATTCGGTGTAAACAAAAATAAAATAGTTCTCTCTGAAATATTGTAAACGGTCACAGTTCACAAGTAACGTAAACAACTGCATGCAATACTTATTTATTCAAAAGAAGAATTCTGCTATATGTTATTTTTTCATTTATTAGTCTGCTTCGCTACAACAGGCGACACTGGATACAACATAGCATATTAGAACACACCCACCACTGTCGATCCAAAAATTGGAATTTCGCAGTCCCGCTGTTATACCATCAGTTTTTATAAACTTAACACTCATGCTTCTGTTTCGATAGGGTAGGTTAAGAATACGTTATATTTACTTATCTTATTTCAGGACTCGTTCTATAAATATTATAATTTGGAACTCGATTTGGTGGCGATAATTTTCAATGTGCTTTTGAGAATTCTCTTAAATTATAATAAAATAGCTTACTCGAGCTAAATCTAAAATATCCCCAATATTGTTCTTGGAGTGTGAACTCTGTACCGATTTTTAAAATATCGTCGATACGAAATATAAACCGTGTCGTCTATTGGGACACCAAAATTCATAGGAAAAAAAAAAAACTGTACACGATCGCTTCATGAGAAAACCGACTTGCCCATTATCACGGGAGTCAACTGAGATGAAAGCTCCACAACAAACTTCTTCGACAAACTCAATGAAAGCTGTGTGTTATTCTTGTCATACAACAACAACGACTTCAAAATTTCGCTTTTGGACGCGTCTTGTGTCACCGAGGACACGCATTCCGCAAGTCTGATTTTGGAATCACGACCACTTCAATTGCTTAATCGTCCCGTATTTCATTTCCGAAATTTCTTAAGTTTCCAGAATCGACCTTCAAATCAACATATAGGTATGAAAATGACTCCCTCTGATAAGTAATTTGTTTTAAGTAATTTTTTCGTCACATGCAGGCAATTTATAGGAAGTTTTTTTATGGAAATAAGCTAGTGAGAAGTGTATTAGCATATTAAATAATATTGGAACGATACCATTTTTAATATTGCTTTACCGAATTATAAAATAGATCCAATGTGACAGACTGATATATTAATATTTTATTTAAAAATTATGTGTAACATGCTGACAAGAATAATAAATTCCTGCCAAAAAAAAATTACGGTCTCCAGCTCGATTTTTGGGACTCGATTTCTTATCAGATCCTGACATTTTAAAATCCTAGAAATCTATTTTAATCATTTCCGAACGATATTTGTGTGTTTGTTTCTAAATAATGTTTTTTAATAACTAACAATACTTTACCAATCGTTAAAAAAAATTTGTAAGTTCTATTTTGAAAGTTTCATCGGTTCCGTAAACCGCATGAAAGTCTGTTGATTTCTACAAGAAATAAAATTGGAGAAAAATATTTTATGAAGTGTTGAAATTGAAATATTTTTTAAGCTATTATACCGATGAATTTCGAAATCTGACATGCTTTTTTTCTCAAACACCGCAATCCGCAACGAAATCTTAAAGACTTATTTATAATTTAAAATATGTATGGGTAAAGTAATTTGTAAATGGTCGCAACACGTGGAAATTATCTAGCTTCTATAATATTCTAATTGTGAGGCGAATTGCGAGTAATTTCCGATTCCGTTTGGATATATATTAGATAACTATTACGAGGCTTCTTTTGCCGAAGTTAAAGTTAAAGTTTTAAATAATAATAATGATTGGAACTGAAACACGCCTTATATTAAACTTTCTATTTAATTTAATAATACTGGTAATACCAGCAACTGGTATTCTACTGGATGCGACTAAATATTCCAAAGTATTAATCTAGATTAATTTTTAGATGAACGGACGAAAGAATGAAATCAATAATGTGTAAGAGTTATATATACAAAAAGATTTCAAAATAATTCACGATTTATTACTCAATCACTCAGTGATTGCTCAATCGTTTAATTTAGCACGATACCACTAAGCGCGAAGACATGAGATATCATTAAATTTGTTTGTAAAATAAAAGGATTAAAAGTTATGCAGTTTATTTTGGTAACCGTTTTGTACATTTATTCTATCAATAGAATATAATTATGTCCAGTCATACGATTCCAGCTGCTGACATTAAAATGTGCGCCCTCTGTGATCTAGTAGAATTTTATTATTATTTTTTCTCATTTGTGCAGCACTTATTTATCGATTAGTATTATCGTTAAACTTGTATTCTAATTATTGTTGTCTTTGTATTTTAACTTCCTCGCTATGAAAAATGAAAACTATTCAAAATTAGCTTGTTATTGTTTACAGTACAATTCTTGAAAATCGAGTTTTCATCTAATATTCACGTTATAGGATATTAGAAATCTATTTAGACCATTTTCCAAATCACACAAACACACAAAATGAGTGTGTGGAACTGCGAAACTTTTAAATAGACTAAATGATCGCAACACTGTTTGCAGTAAAGGCGTCTACTCAACTCAGACGTGCTGGAAATTTGAGCCAAGTAGATTTTGAGAAATGACATGAGTGAAATGTTTAGAATTTTTTTTAAATTAAGATTTAGGATACTACGCCGACCGATATTAAAATCTAATCAGCACTTTTACCAAAAAGTTTGATTGATTGCCATAAACTGCTTAAAATTGGGTTGGTTTCTTGAAGAGATATCGTTACCAAAATAAAATCCAAAAAGACTTAATTTCTAATGTTTTAAATAATTCAAGCGATAAAGAAAATCTGATCACATAAACACAACAAAATCAAATAATTTCTGCAAAAATATCGTTGAGAATAAAGTTTTTCCAAAAAGTATTTCTTAATATATATATTTTAATCAGATTCCGAGGGCAAACGAGCACACGAGCCAACAGAGAGTAGTAGGGCATTGCTACCCGCGGACATTCGCAATCCCAGAGGACGTACCTTTGCGTTGTTAAGCCCTTGGGAGGAATAGAATATTTTCACTTAATTGTCACCTTTTTGAATTTTTCTATTATAAAACAAATAATAAAATATTATTTATCGATATCATCAACATCATTGGTTAAGCGCTATACTAGCGTCACCTATTATGTCGTAGCTGTACTAACAACGTTTGTTTTCGCTATTCAAAACTAGGAAGTGCTAGCAACGCCTAAATATTTTATTAAGAATATTACAATTTTTCGGTCTCCTGCTACATTAATCAAATATCTACGATTTTTATATGATTGCGTCCGCCGTACTAAGTAGCCGAAGCAAAGTGGGGCAAATTTAATATCAACATAATGTGATTTAATAATATTGAAAAATTAAATGGCAATAGACAACTATTATAAATTTAGAGAACTCATTAAAATTACCTGAATTAAAGGCAAAAAATATAGAATAATTCGGTTTAGTCCGTTCTTTACTCGGATAAGAAACGTCGTATTTCTAATTCGTTAAACATGAGAAAAATCTATGAAAATTACTTTCTTTTTTGATAATCTATATTAAAAATGCCAAACAATGAACAGGAAGATGATTTAAAATTTTAAGATAGATTAAAGAAGAGTCAATTTTTTTTTAATAGTATCCGAGTACCATCTATTATGACTATGTAGAAACTAATTTATTTTTTTTTTTTTTTGGAAAAAGTAATTGTACATTATCGATCTGTCAATATTAACCTATTATATGGTAACAATGGCCGTTGCGCGGGCGGCGATTGGCAGCCCTGTTTGAGTGATTTGATTGAAAATTGTAATAATTTTATTCACCTATGTCACTTAATTTGTTAAGCTTGGCATGTACCTAATATCGTTTTGCACTATATGATTTTTCCGGAAGTTAGAGCTCGAACGTTGCGATTGGCCGCTGTGCCGGCGGCGACTCGCAGGCAGGCAACTGTACGCGTTCGATTGTCTATCCTACTCTAACAACCGGGTTTTCGGCATTGGCTGTCCTCTTTCAGCACGCTCAAGGCTGGCTGGTGTATGGCCTGATGACATACGTGCGTCGTATGTCATCAGGCGTCGTCTTCAGTCGGTCGTGTGATCTTGTCCGGTGAACCCCGTTAGGTTGAAGCTGTTCATTTTCAGTGCGTAAGTGGCTTTTGACCTGATTTTAGATTACGCCGATTATCGCTTAATGATTATTGCTCATCATAATTGACGCTTTACAGTTTCGAGGATTACAACACGATGTCGCGCTTCAGAACGACGACACGCGACTTTGATGCCGAGGGCAACGAAACACTCGTACGTATATTTCTTAAACAATTTTCATATTGATTTTGATTTTAGGCTTAGTCCGCCCACCTCCCTCATCGACGTAATATGATTACGGAATGCTTCCATGTCTCGCATACGAATTAAAAATATCAATTAATCAGCTGTGTATGTCGTAGTATCTGGTAAAATTTTCTTGTATCGTATCGCAATTTATTTGAAACTAGGATACATAGTGTTTATAAAATCTTTATCTACCCTACATTGAGTTTTATTAAAATTTAGGAGATTCGTGGAAATTGTTTCAATATAAAATATTTCTAGATATAGAAATTTCAATTGTCAGCGTAAATATCGTTCCATAAATATAGTACAATTATATTCATCGATTTTACTTCGTATACGCATAATTTTGTTTTTACCATTGCACGAAGTTAGAGCGCGAGCGTTATGCGTTTGGCTGCTGGGCGAGCGGCGATTTGCAGGCTTTTTCATTGTCTATCCTGCTCTAACAACCGGTTTTTCAACATTAGCCGTCCTTTTTTAGCGCAACGAAAGGAGGCTCGTACACAGCTTGATAACAGACCTACTTCCGATGCCTCTAACAGGTGGCCGTGCTCATCGGCGTCGTCTTTCGATAAACGCTGTAAAGTTATACGTATATTTCTCGAATGATTTTGATATCGATTTTGATTTTTGGTTTAGTCCGCCCGCCTCCCGTGTCCACTTGCATTACGAAATGTTTTCGTGACTCGCGTGCGAATCGAAAACATCATTTACACAGGTCTACAATATAAAGTTTTAATAAAAAATGTGAATACGTGGTAGAATCTGATAAGAAAATATGAGATGAATAAAAAAATGAGTTCCTTTTTCTCATGCAGTAAAACAATTTTGTTAAAATCAGAAAATAGCGTTCGTAAAATCTTTGTTTACTAATATTGTATTTTATTGAAATATATATATATATATAGGACATTCATGGCAATTCTCGAAATATCTATAAATCGAGCAACGCTCGTAATTGCCTCTCTTGACTTACACGCTATAACTAAAATAATGGAGCAAAATTAAATCGTAGATACGAAATATAAATTTACAAAAATTTGGTAAATCTAAATGTGCATACCTTAAGCGCTCGTATCATACGTATGTTATTTAAATTAGAGGTTTATGATAACATATGAGCTTTTCACCAAAAAATCCACCTTTATATTTTTTATTTTCAAATAGTTTTATAGTAAAGGATAGGTGATTTCGTATTCATTAGACATCATAATGCAAAAAATTAAAACTGCTTCGGGTAAAAACGATTATATTACCAATAAAATTACGTAATTTCAGTCGAGAAACGTTGGTAAATATTAAAAAATCATTAAATTCTGTTAATACGTCATCCGACATCAGTAACAGACTGTCTTTAAGTCAGAAAGATCTAATTAGAAAAGAGAGAAAAGAAACTAACCTTGTATTAGGAAAAAATCATGGTGTAGTATGCTAGTATGCTAACTTTTTAATGTTTTGCGGCTTTTTTCGATCAGCTCGCATGTACTTATTAACTTTTCACTTAATGTTATAGTTAGAATTCACTAGACTGATTAAAATGTATGATATTAATTAGGACGTGAAAAAATTATGTCATTGGGAGAAATGTAGCAGCTAAATTTGATATAATTTACAAAAATTTGGGGAACAATATATGGAAAAATATTTCGATACTGAACAACTTGACGCTCAATCTCAACCTCTATTTTCAATATTTAAGCGAAATTGCGGATCAAAAGATGAATGAGTGCCAGTAAAAATAAAACAATTACAGCTAATCGGTACTATATCGAGCTGTGATTTTCAGTACAGTTATTCCCGATCGATCAGTGACGAGGTTGAAAAAGAAATTAAGTTTAAAAGTTTTATTAGTTTTTTAATTATCGTGGTCACGCCTAGCGTAGACGAGAGTGTTTCGATATTTCTATCAGTCGGTCGGTGCGGTCTGGTGTGATGATGTCAGCGTAAGGTCGTAGTCGTTGTTTATCGGAGTGCGTAAGTGTCTTCCGACGTGATCTTAGATTACGCTGTGCTTGCGATGCTTTCGTTGCTTGTCGCTTACCCTTTTGCTTATCATCATTAAGGCTTTACAGTTTGAAGACCCTATGCATCGATGTGAAACCTCAGAAGGCGACTCGACGCCGAAATCCTCGTACTCATATTTCTCGAATAATTTTGTTATCGATTTTGATTTTGGTTTGGCCGCTCGCCTCGCATTAAATAGCGTTTTCATGTCTCCTGTGCGAATTGATGCGAAAGTATCAATTACACAGGTCTAATGAGCTCGTTTTCTTATAAGAATTAGAGTTATTGTCCGAGTATATCGGACCCTTAAAGACGATTATTAATTTTGCGCGACTTCTGCAAGCAACGCAAAGCGGCCTGCTGTCGTACGCGACTTCAGCGCCGACGGCGACGGCGCAGCAACTCTGTCATGAAGGCTTTTTACTAGCTTTTATTTAGTTTCACCTGTACCGTTGTCTGTCTATCTTGCAAGTTAAATTTGATCCACTTCCCGGTTTCCGATTGAGCGTAAATTTCGCATGCACATATATATATATAAATCGGATGACAATACAATATTATTATGACACAGAGCTGACCTGGTGATGGAGCTGGAAGGTGGCCATAGAAACTCGGTAATTAAACGACATTTTGACGGTATAATTAAGTACATTTAGCACCTTCTTTTTCCTCTTGCTATTGCTATATTGTTAAAAAATATATAATTATGTACGATACGGAATTATTTTGTCGTAGACGAAGAAGCTTAATTATCGTCAAAGGTTACGATGAACTTATAAAGTGTTATATTTCTTATTAGAGTTAATTTATTTTTAACTTTTTAGTTCATTTTATTGAAGAATTATTAAAGCTTGTTTTTCAAAAAAGTGTTTTTTCTTTAATTTTTGTAAAAGGACAATAGGACTGAGCCTCCTTGCCGACCTGTTCTCTTCCTGTTTTCTCATCCTCGCTATCGTTATTCTGACTCGATTGTATTTTCCGTTTCTGTGAAGTCATTAATTCAGCTGATGCTCATGAGTACTCGGCTCTCGCGCGGTCGTACTGTGTTTTATTTTGCTTTTACATACGCTTTAATACCCACAAACAATTATATATATATATATTGTTACAAATCATGTAGTACATTTGTTTCCTTGCCTATTTCCTTTTCTTGTTTTTGGGACGATAGGTGTCGCTTTTCTGCAACTACCGACAAGACAAAAAAGTAACTAGCAACGTATGCGACGTGTAAAACGCTTGTGCTGAAAAGATAATATAAAAAACCAAATTGTGCGGTGACGCGTGTGTTATCCCAGGACGCGACAACGGGTAAGCCTTTACTTCCTAATTATTTCCTTTTCCTATGGTATTTATTTCGACAATATACACGTGCAAAGTTCGGAGGCAGACCGGCATAGTTTTCAAGTTTCGAGGAAACTGTGATACATCCATTTGAGATTTTGTGTTGAGCGAGAACTTGAAATTAACATATGTCGGTGTTTCTGTACGAGGACAGAAACTTGTTTAAAGCGATCTCATCACCTTCGCCCTTTGATTTAGCATCATTGAACGCTCTTCTCTTCTCAGAGAGAACCGCGTTTTCGGTCGTTCCATCACTCGCCTTATGATGTGGCGCTATGAGCGTGTGTTTAATTTCATATTTATGGTTTTAAATATGTCTCTTACTTGATTGACGTAAACGACGTAAACGGGGTCCATTATCGCTGATAATTCTTTTCGGTAAACGGAATCGAGCGAACATTTTTTAATATGGCAGATATTTTATTGCTTGTATCAGTTTCGAAATTTAACGAAAAGAGGTCGGTTGCCGTCCCCACCGATAACTAAGTTGTAAAATAGCAATCATCGTTCTCAGATTCGCTACTGTTATTTAAAAGTACTGACTTTCGACTTTGGTTTCACCAACAAAGTATTGTTCTCACTTTTATTCATGCATATCACTTCTAAATGACCCTTTACACCGCACTTATCGCATGTGAAATTTTACATCGACACTTATTCGTACTTTTAATTTTGGTTGCAGGACATCATAGCCCCGCTGCAGAGCGGAGCTTGGCGCGGCTGCAGGTGCTGACGCACGAGCAGACGCTGGCTCGGGAGCGAATGCTCGCACTGCAGCGGACACTGGCGCGGGAGGGGCGCTGGCGTCGGATCGAACTCTGGCGGTGGAGCGGACGCTGGCGCTGCGGCAGACGCTAGCCCGGGCGCCGACGCAAGGGCGGACGGTGAGTGCGATGTCGCACCTATCGAAACATGTCGAAATTATGATTGATAAAACCTCATCTGAATGTTGTTAAATCGGTTTAAATGAATAAAGTTTTGTTCACGAAATACGCACCTTTTTTTTTTGTTTCTTCGTTCCTTATACAATCTAAAAATAGTTTTGTGTGGTCACAATTTAAATGAGATGATCTATTCTAAGTCGTTCACATAAATTTCTAAACAATTGTTCTCATCTTTATTCATACATATCACTTCTAAATGACCCTTTACACCACACAGATCGCATGTGAAATTTTTACATCGACACTTATTCGTACTTTTAATTTTGGTTGCAGGACATCGTCGCGACCGCTGTAGAGCGGGGCCAGGCGCGGATGCAGGTGCTGGCGCACGAGCAGGCGCTGGCTCGGGAGCGAATGCTCGCACTACAGCGGATGCTGACGCGGGAGCGGGCGCTGGCGTCGAATCGGGCTCTCGCTGGAGCGGACGCTGGCGCTGCGGCGGGCGCTAGCCCTGGAGAGGGCGCTGGCGCGGGAGTCGACGCTCGCGCAAGGGTGGACACAGCCACCGGAGCAAACGCGGACGGTGGCGCGACGTCGCTACCGTTGCAATTTAAAGACACTTGTATATTTTTTGATCATCGTATTTACGGCTCTATTTCCCCCATTCGCTATAGTGATCATTGCTATAGGCTTTGTGATTTATGTGTGGGACGTTTATGTGGAAAGTTGATAAAATAAGATTAAGCTAGCATATGGAAATTTGGTGTAACCAAATGTGCATGCCGTATATTGTTTAAATTATAGATTTATTACAACATGAGCTTTTTACCAAAAATCCTCTTTTTTATTTTTGATTTCGAGTAGTTTTATAGTTGCTGTATAGTAGTGGAATCGAAAAAAGAATAGGTATTTTTTTCATATTTATTAAACATTATAATGCAAAAAATGATTTCAAATTTCATGCAAGAATTATATTTATTATTAATAAAGCAATTATAATTATTATTATTGGTAATAAAATAAAAGTATTGTATTTTTTGTCAACAAGTTAAGTTTAAATATCAATAATAATATCAATTAATAATATTTAATACAATAAATACATCAACACATAGCATTTTATTTTATTTCATAAGTTTGTTTATTATGATTTTTAAAAGTGAGATTATAAAATTAACAATTACCTCGTTCTGACATTTTGTTGAATCGCGTTCTTATTTTATATTAATAAATAAAAATTTTCACCGAAAATCCTTTTTTTATTTTTGATATTACTACCGCCATCTGTTGACAATCACAAAAACATAAAACATTCATTGCAATCTCCATTTCAGATATTTAAGCTATGATTTTCAATACAGTTATTCCCAATCGATTAGTGACGAGAATGAAAAAGTTTTACCTACGCTCGCGCTTAAGGCATGCAATTCAATGTTAAATCGGTTTAAAAGAATAAAGTTTTGTTCACGAATCACGCACCTCTTTTTTCTTCATCCCTTATACGATGTAAAAATAGTTTTGTGTGGTCATAATTTCAATGAGATGGTCTATTCTAGGTCGTTCACATAAATTTCTATAATCCTATACATTGGCTAAGACTCAACGAATAGTAAATAACAAAGTGAAATGCCTGTTACAAACATAACCTACAGTGAAGAAATTTCCATAAATCAAACATTAGGTATCGTATCAGTAGTCGGACACTGCATATTTTCGATCTCACTTATCCGAGGGCACGGCAGCCGCCGAGACGAGCAAAAGCAAACACAGCACGGCCGCACCGTCCCGTTCTCGAAGTCACTCGGCGCACTTCAGACTGCTCTGCGATTTTGTTGCGTTGTCGATAAAGTTATAAGACTGACGTTACTGTGATCAAGAAGACATCTATATCTAGCTAACAAACCTAAATTATTTGTTATTTACAACTGTAGTTTACGAACTGTTCATTAACTATTCGCTCACTGTTCTCACAACAATTTATATGACTACTGGACGTTCCCCACTCGACTGCTGCTGACGGACTACGAAACAGACTTTCATTCACGCACGAATCACAAATAGTTGATCTGTATTCGTAATAATCTAATTTATCTAGAATAAGCTCGTAATTTGAACCACTAAAGAGCCTAATTTAAATCCTAAACAAGTGATTCGCGGCCGTTGTAATTACTGGGTGAAGGCGCAGGTACACGAATTTGCTATCGAACGGAAGAAAAGGCAGCGAATCATTGTTGCATTAAGAGTGATAGTTGAGTAGTCTCCACTTAAAGCTTTTCACGAGTAAGTCCACTTGGAACGTGTCAGGTGGACGTATTAAATTCATATCTGATCAGGTAGGTAGATCAAAATGCAAAAAAAAAAAAACTCTTGTAAAGCCAATGCATCTCGGTGCCTTAAGACGAAACTGTTCGAACGGTGCGTTTTGGCGTTGATTGTACACGGATGCCCGACTGATCTCATAAACAAACTTTAGAGTCGTCAAACAAACCAACAAGCAGCTTAAAGGAACCAGAATCACCTACCAGGTTGTTGCTTACAGGTCGTTCGGTATCGTACGTCACTGTAGTCTTTTATCCAGCAGTGGCAGTCCAGTGATTGAAACAGAAAAGTTGAAACTACGACTCCGTGTAAAATTTTACACGGAGTCATCACAACTAAAAATACTATGATAATACCAGGTTCTGACCGCAGCTCCACTTTTGGATGTAAGGATAAATCCTTCATATCTTGTATCGTGCTCATTCCATTATTTTATCGCGTTTATAGTTCTGATCTCAGCACGAATACCGTTTTCTTTATAGATTCCATGGACTCTCGTCAGCAATATTTTATCTTTGCGATCCAGACTTGCTCTCGTTTCCGATCCATATATAGGTTGTGTTTTTGATATCACTTCTGTTCCCGGTTCCTTTTTGGCTCTGATCTCATTTTAATACCGGTTCTACTTTTGGTTCCACTTTTGTTTCCGACTCAAGTTCTCGTCCTCTAGCTCTCTCCGGGTAACGATTCTAGTTCCCATTTTAGTGCCGATTCTGATTTCAGTACCATTTCTAATCTCATTAGTTCAGCATCAGGCAATGAATCGGGCCAACTTGCGTTAGAGTAACACCCTGAAAAGATTATCACCTAAAAATAATGTAATATCGAGTCTTGTATTAGGTATAAGAGTACCTATAGTACAGAGACGGAATGAAAAGTGAACATAAACACAAGCAAAAAAGATACATATTCCACTATACTGTGGTACAAAAGTACACTATGGAACTTCTGAAATACATTTAACTGCACTTATCATGTTAACGCACTGATCACCAAAAGATAACTAAAGTGGCGACGCCTGAATTTCCGGTATATTTCATCACGAGCCCATATATATCACGGGCAGTTCCGTCTTTTCTATAGAGACACGCGGGACACGGCCCGGGGCTCCCGGTCCGCTACGGGGCCCCGAGATGCCGTCATCGTCGTTTGACTTGTTCATAAAATTTTATTCCATGTTCATTCACGTATTATTTAGTTTTATAAAAGGGTCCCAAACTTTATGCACCGGAAGGCCAAAGCTCTGTGTGTAAAAAGAGCCCAACTCCGTATGCCTAAGGATCCTGGCTCTGTGCTCGAGGGCCCCGACCTGGTCTGTTCAAGGACTCAGAGTCTATCTGCCCGAGCGCCCTTGCGTATCATCTATGATTTCATACAAATATGTAAATCTGTCATATTTTGTGATCAATGTACGTTTTACGACTTTTTGAATCCGACGCTATCAATTTCTGTTTGTCTGTTTGTCTTTTTTTTAACTTACAATCGGTTTGACTAAACGATGAAAATTCGTGCATAGTAAGAAATATGATTGCGCAAATAATAGGTCAATGTCTGTCTGTACGTCCCTTTGTGACTTAAGGACCGTTTAACCAATGGTTATGAACATTTATATACAGTAAGACCGTGTGATTGCACAGACGATCGGCAAATGTCTATCTGTCTTTATTTTATTCTGACAACGTGTTATTTATAATATTATAAATTTGGATGTAGCGAATGATCTTTGAAACTGTTGATCCGATTACGAAAATTCTATCACTAAAGGCCATTTTAATTTTGTTAAAGATGTATTTTCAGTTAAAATTACAATAAAAATCATCGAAGTCGGAAAAACTGGACGTCTGCAGTAAAACAAATTGGCATTGCAAACAGAATCGGGACTAGAATGGAGATTAGGTTCGTAATCGATCTATATATAAAATGAAAGAATATTTTCTATGTCCACGAATAAAAGCCGCCGACGGAAGCTAATCTTCGATAAAATTATAAGCAGCAAATTCGGTGTAAACAAAAATAAAATAGTTCTCTCTGAAATATTGTAAACGGTCACAGTTCACAAGTAACGTAAACAACTGCATGCAATACTTATTTATTCAAAGAAGAATTCTGCTATATGTTATTTTTTCATTTATTAGTCTGCTTCGCTACAACAGGCGACACTGGATACAACATAGCATATTAGAACACACCCACCACTGTCGATCCAAAAATTGGAATTTCGCAGTCCCGCTGTTATACCATCAGTTTTTATAAACTTAACACTCATGCTTCTGTTTCGATAGGGTAGGTTAAGAATACGTTATATTTACTTATCTTATTTCAGGACTCGTTCTATAAATATTATAATTTGGAACTCGATTTGGTGGCGATAATTTTCAATGTGCTTTTGAGAATTCTCTTAAATTATAATAAAATAGCTTACTCGAGCTAAATCTAAAATATCCCCAATATTGTTCTTGGAGTGTGAACTCTGTACCGATTTTTAAAATATCGTCGATACGAAATATAAACCGTGTCGTCTATTGGGACACCAAAATTCATAGGAAAAAAAAAAAACTGTACACGATCGCTTCATGAGAAAACCGACTTGCCCATTATCACGGGAGTCAACTGAGATGAAAGCTCCACAACAAACTTCTTCGACAAACTCAATGAAAGCTGTGTGTTATTCTTGTCATACAACAACAACGACTTCAAAATTTCGCTTTTGGACGCGTCTTGTGTCACCGAGGACACGCATTCCGCAAGTCTGATTTTGGAATCACGACCACTTCAATTGCTTAATCGTCCCGTATTTCATTTCCGAAATTTCTTAAGTTTCCAGAATCGACCTTCAAATCAACATATAGGTATGAAAATGACTCCCTCTGATAAGTAATTTGTTTTAAGTAATTTTTCGTCACATGCAGGCAATTTATAGGAAGTTTTTATGGAAATAAGCTAGTGAGAAGTGTATTAGCATATTAAATAATATTGGAACGATACCATTTTAATATTGCTTTACCGAATTATAAAATAGATCCAATGTGACAGACTGATATATTAATATTTTATTTAAAAATTATGTGTAACATGCTGACAAGAATAATAAATTCCTGCCAAAAAAATTACGGTCTCCAGCTCGATTTTTGGGACTCGATTTCTTATCAGATCCTGACATTTTAAAATCCTAGAAATCTATTTTAATCATTTCCGAACGATATTTGTGTGTTTGTTTCTAAATAATGTTTTTTAATAACTAACAATACTTTACCAATCGTTAAAAAAAATTTGTAAGTTCTATTTTGAAAGTTTCATCGGTTCCGTAAACCGCATGAAAGTCTGTTGATTTCTACAAGAAATAAAATTGGAGAAAAATATTTTATGAAGTGTTGAAATTGAAATATTTTTTAAGCTATTATACCGATGAATTTCGAAATCTGACATGCTTTTTTCTCAAACACCGCAATCCGCAACGAAATCTTAAAGACTTATTTATAATTTAAAATATGTATGGGTAAAGTAATTTGTAAATGGTCGCAACACGTGGAAATTATCTAGCTTCTATAATATTCTAATTGTGAGGCGAATTGCGAGTAATTTCCGATTCCGTTTGGATATATATTAGATAACTATTACGAGGCTTCTTTTGCCGAAGTTAAAGTTAAAGTTTTAAATAATAATAATGATTGGAACTGAAACACGCCTTATATTAAACTTTCTATTTAATTTAATAATACTGGTAATACCAGCAACTGGTATTCTACTGGATGCGACTAAATATTCCAAAGTATTAATCTAGATTAATTTTTAGATGAACGGACGAAAGAATGAAATCAATAATGTGTAAGAGTTATATATACAAAAAGATTTCAAAATAATTCACGATTTATTACTCAATCACTCAGTGATTGCTCAATCGTTTAATTTAGCACGATACCACTAAGCGCGAAGACATGAGATATCATTAAATTTGTTTGTAAAATAAAAGGATTAAAAGTTATGCAGTTTATTTTGGTAACCGTTTTGTACATTTATTCTATCAATAGAATATAATTATGTCCAGTCATACGATTCCAGCTGCTGACATTAAAATGTGCGCCCTCTGTGATCTAGTAGAATTTTATTATTATTTTTCTCATTTGTGCAGCACTTATTTATCGATTAGTATTATCGTTAAACTTGTATTCTAATTATTGTTGTCTTTGTATTTTAACTTCCTCGCTATGAAAATGAAAACTATTCAAAATTAGCTTGTTATTGTTTACAGTACAATTCTTGAAAATCGAGTTTTCATCTAATATTCACGTTATAGGATATTAGAAATCTATTTAGACCATTTTCCAAATCACACAAACACACAAAATGAGTGTGTGGAACTGCGAAACTTTTAAATAGACTAAATGATCGCAACACTGTTTGCAGTAAAGGCGTCTACTCAACTCAGACGTGCTGGAAATTTGAGCCAAGTAGATTTTGAGAAATGACATGAGTGAAATGTTTAGAATTTTTTTTAAATTAAGATTTAGGATACTACGCCGACCGATATTAAAATCTAATCAGCACTTTTACCAAAAAGTTTGATTGATTGCCATAAACTGCTTAAAATTGGGTTGGTTTCTTGAAGAGATATCGTTACCAAAATAAAATCCAAAAAGACTTAATTTCTAATGTTTTAAATAATTCAAGCGATAAAGAAAATCTGATCACATAAACACAACAAAATCAAATAATTTCTGCAAAAATATCGTTGAGAATAAAGTTTTTCCAAAAAGTATTTCTTAATATATATATTTTAATCAGATTCCGAGGGCAAACGAGCACACGAGCCAACAGAGAGTAGTAGGGCATTGCTACCCGCGGACATTCGCAATCCCAGAGGACGTACCTTTTGCGTTGTTAAGCCCTTGGGAGGAATAGAATATTTTCACTTAATTGTCACCTTTTTGAATTTTTCTATTATAAAACAAATAATAAAATATTATTTATCGATATCATCAACATCATTGGTTAAGCGCTATACTAGCGTCACCTATTATGTCGTAGCTGTACTAACAACGTTTGTTTTCGCTATTCAAAACTAGGAAGTGCTAGCAACGCCTAAATATTTTATTAAGAATATTACAATTTTTCGGTCTCCTGCTACATTAATCAAATATCTACGATTTTTATATGATTGCGTCCGCCGTACTAAGTAGCCGAAGCAAAGTGGGGCAAATTTAATATCAACATAATGTGATTTAATAATATTGAAAAATTAAATGGCAATAGACAACTATTATAAATTTAGAGAACTCATTAAAATTACCTGAATTAAAGGCAAAAAATATAGAATAATTCGGTTTAGTCCGTTCTTTACTCGGATAAGAAACGTCGTATTTCTAATTCGTTAAACATGAGAAAAATCTATGAAAATTACTTTCTTTTTTGATAATCTATATTAAAAATGCCAAACAATGAACAGGAAGATGATTTAAAATTTTAAGATAGATTAAAGAAGAGTCAATTTTTTTTTAATAGTATCCGAGTACCATCTATTATGACTATGTAGAAACTAATTTATTTTTTTTTTTTGAAAAAGTAATTGTACATTATCGATCTGTCAATATTAACCTATTATATGGTAACAATGGCCGTTGCGCGGGCGGCGATTGGCAGCCCTGTTTGAGTGATTTGATTGAAAATTGTAATAATTTTATTCACCTATGTCACTTAATTTGTTAAGCTTGGCATGTACCTAATATCGTTTTGCACTATATGATTTTTCCGGAAGTTAGAGCTCGAACGTTGCGATTGGCCGCTGTGCCGGCGGCGACTCGCAGGCAGGCAACTGTACGCGTTCGATTGTCTATCCTACTCTAACAACCGGGTTTTCGGCATTGGCTGTCCTCTTTCAGCACGCTCAAGGCTGGCTGGTGTATGGCCTGATGACATACGTGCGTCGTATGTCATCAGGCGTCGTCTTCAGTCGGTCGTGTGATCTTGTCCGGTGAACCCCGTTAGGTTGAAGCTGTTCATTTTCAGTGCGTAAGTGGCTTTTGACCTGATTTTAGATTACGCCGATTATCGCTTAATGATTATTGCTCATCATAATTGACGCTTTACAGTTTCGAGGATTACAACACGATGTCGCGCTTCAGAACGACGACACGCGACTTTGATGCCGAGGGCAACGAAACACTCGTACGTATATTTCTTAAACAATTTTCATATTGATTTTGATTTTAGGCTTAGTCCGCCCACCTCCCTCATCGACGTAATATGATTACGGAATGCTTCCATGTCTCGCATACGAATTAAAAATATCAATTAATCAGCTGTGTATGTCGTAGTATCTGGTAAAATTTTCTTGTATCGTATCGCAATTTATTTGAAACTAGGATACATAGTGTTTATAAAATCTTTATCTACCCTACATTGAGTTTTATTAAAATTTAGGAGATTCGTGGAAATTGTTTCAATATAAAATATTTCTAGATATAGAAATTTCAATTGTCAGCGTAAATATCGTTCCATAAATATAGTACAATTATATTCATCGATTTTACTTCGTATACGCATAATTTTGTTTTTACCATTGCACGAAGTTAGAGCGCGAGCGTTATGCGTTTGGCTGCTGGGCGAGCGGCGATTTGCAGGCTTTTTCATTGTCTATCCTGCTCTAACAACCGGTTTTTCAACATTAGCCGTCCTTTTTTAGCGCAACGAAAGGAGGCTCGTACACAGCTTGATAACAGACCTACTTCCGATGCCTCTAACAGGTGGCCGTGCTCATCGGCGTCGTCTTTCGATAAACGCTGTAAAGTTATACGTATATTTCTCGAATGATTTTGATATCGATTTTGATTTTTGGTTTAGTCCGCCCGCCTCCCGTGTCCACTTGCATTACGAAATGTTTTCGTGACTCGCGTGCGAATCGAAAACATCATTTACACAGGTCTACAATATAAAGTTTTAATAAAAAATGTGAATACGTGGTAGAATCTGATAAGAAAATATGAGATGAATAAAAAAATGAGTTCCTTTTTCTCATGCAGTAAAACAATTTTGTTAAAATCAGAAAATAGCGTTCGTAAAATCTTTGTTTACTAATATTGTATTTTATTGAAATATATATATATATATAGGACATTCATGGCAATTCTCGAAATATCTATAAATCGAGCAACGCTCGTAATTGCCTCTCTTGACTTACACGCTATAACTAAAATAATGGAGCAAAATTAAATCGTAGATACGAAATATAAATTTACAAAAATTTGGTAAATCTAAATGTGCATACCTTAAGCGCTCGTATCATACGTATGTTATTTAAATTAGAGGTTTATGATAACATATGAGCTTTTCACCAAAAAATCCACCTTTATATTTTTATTTTCAAATAGTTTTATAGTAAAGGATAGGTGATTTCGTATTCATTAGACATCATAATGCAAAAATAAAACTGCTTCGGGTAAAACGATTATATTACCAATAAAATTACGTAATTTCAGTCGAGAAACGTTGGTAAATATTAAAAAATCATTAAATTCTGTTAATACGTCATCCGACATCAGTAACAGACTGTCTTTAAGTCAGAAAGATCTAATTAGAAAAAGAGAGAGAAAGAAACTAACCTTGTATTAGGAAAAAAATCATGGTGTAGTATGCTAGTATGCTAACTTTTTAATGTTTTGCGGCTTTTTTCGATCAGCTCGCATGTACTTATTAACTTTTCACTTAATGTTATAGTTAGAATTCACTAGACTGATTAAAATGTATGATATTAATTAGGACGTGAAAAAATTATGTCATTGGGAGAAATGTAGCAGCTAAATTTGATATAATTTACAAAAATTTGGGGAACAATATATGGAAAAATATTTCGATACTGAACAACTTGACGCTCAATCTCAACCTCTATTTTCAATATTTAAGCGAAATTGCGGATCAAAAGATGAATGAGTGCCAGTAAAAATAAAACAATTACAGCTAATCGGTACTATATCGAGCTGTGATTTTCAGTACAGTTATTCCCGATCGATCAGTGACGAGGTTGAAAAAGAAATTAAGTTTAAAAGTTTTATTAGTTTTTTTAATTATCGTGGTCACGCCTAGCGTAGACGAGAGTGTTTCGATATTTCTATCAGTCGGTCGGTGCGGTCTGGTGTGATGATGTCAGCGTAAGGTCGTAGTCGTTGTTTATCGGAGTGCGTAAGTGTCTTCCGACGTGATCTTAGATTACGCTGTGCTTGCGATGCTTTCGTTGCTTGTCGCTTACCCCTTTTTTGCTTATCATCATTAAGGCTTTACAGTTTGAAGACCCTATGCATCGATGTGAAACCTCAGAAGGCGACTCGACGCCGAAATCCTCGTACTCATATTTCTCGAATAATTTTGTTATCGATTTTGATTTTTGGTTTGGCCGCTCGCCTCGCATTAAATAGCGTTTTCATGTCTCCTGTGCGAATTGATGCGAAAGTATCAATTACACAGGTCTAATGAGCTCGTTTTCTTATAAGAATTAGGGAGTTATTGTCCGAGTATATCGGACCCTTAAAAGACGATTATTAATTTTTGCGCGACTTCTGCAAGCAACGCAAAGCGGCCTGCTGTCGTACGCGACTTCAGCGCCGACGGCGACGGCGCAGCAACTCTGTCATGAAGGCTTTTTACTAGCTTTTATTTAGTTTCACCTGTACCGTTGTCTGTCTATCTTGCAAGTTAAATTTGATCCACTTCCCGGTTTCCGATTGAGCGTAAATTTCGCATGCACATATATATATATATAAATCGGATGACAATACAATATTATTATGACACAGAGCTGACCTGGTGATGGAGCTGGAAGGTGGCCATAGAAACTCGGTAATTAAACGACATTTTGACGGTATAATTAAGTACATTTAGCACCTTCTTTTTCCTCTTGCTATTGCTATATTGTTAAAAAATATATAATTATGTACGATACGGAATTATTTTGTCGTAGACGAAGAAGCTTAATTATCGTCAAAGGTTACGATGAACTTATAAAGTGTTATATTTCTTATTAGAGTTAATTTATTTTTAACTTTTTAGTTCATTTTATTGAAGAATTATTAAAGCTTGTTTTTCAAAAAGTTTTTTCTTTAATTTTTGTAAAGGACAATAGGACTGAGCCTCCTTGCCGACCTGTTCTCTTCCTGTTTTCTCATCCTCGCTATCGTTATTCTGACTCGATTGTATTTTCCGTTTCTGTGAAGTCATTAATTCAGCTGATGCTCATGAGTACTCGGCTCTCGCGCGGTCGTACTGTGTTTTATTTTGCTTTTACATACGCTTTAATACCCACAAACAATTATATATATATATATTGTTACAAATCATGTAGTACATTTGTTTCCTTGCCTATTTCCTTTTCTTGTTTTGGGACGATAGGTGTCGCTTTTCTGCAACTACCGACAAGACAAAAGTAACTAGCAACGTATGCGACGTGTAAAACGCTTGTGCTGAAAAGATAATATAAAACCAAATTGTGCGGTGACGCGTGTGTTATCCCAGGACGCGACAACGGGTAAGCCTTTACTTCCTAATTATTTCCTTTTCCTATGGTATTTATTTCGACAATATACACGTGCAAAGTTCGGAGGCAGACCGGCATAGTTTTCAAGTTTCGAGGAAACTGTGATACATCCATTTGAGATTTTGTGTTGAGCGAGAACTTGAAATTAACATATGTCGGTGTTTCTGTACGAGGACAGAAACTTGTTTAAAGCGATCTCATCACCTTCGCCCTTTGATTTAGCATCATTGAACGCTCTTCTCTTCTCAGAGAGAGAACCGCGTTTTCGGTCGTTCCATCACTCGCCTTATGATGTGGCGCTATGAGCGTGTGTTTAATTTCATATTTATGGTTTTAAATATGTCTCTTACTTGATTGACGTAAACGACGTAAACGGGGGTCCATTATCGCTGATAATTCTTTTCGGTAAACGGAATCGAGCGAACATTTTTTTTAATATGGCAGATATTTTATTGCTTGTATCAGTTTCGAAATTTAACGAAAAGAGGTCGGTTGCCGTCCCCACCGATAACTAAGTTGTAAAATAGCAATCATCGTTCTCAGATTCGCTACTGTTATTTAAAAGTACTGACTTTCGACTTTGGTTTCACCAACAAAGTATTGTTCTCACTTTTATTCATGCATATCACTTCTAAATGACCCTTTACACCGCACTTATCGCATGTGAAATTTTACATCGACACTTATTCGTACTTTTAATTTTGGTTGCAGGACATCATAGCCCCGCTGCAGAGCGGAGCTTGGCGGCTGCAGGTGCTGACGCACGAGCAGACGCTGGCTCGGGAGCGAATGCTCGCACTGCAGCGGACACTGGCGCGGGAGAGGGCGCTGGCGTCGGATCGAACTCTGGCGGTGGAGCGGACGCTGGCGCTGCGGCAGACGCTAGCCGGGCGCCGACGCAAGGCGGACGGTGAGTGCGATGTCGCACCTATCGAAACATGTCGAAATTATG
Source organism: Eumeta japonica (assembly GCA_005406025.1). Lineage (NCBI taxonomy): Eukaryota > Metazoa > Arthropoda > Insecta > Lepidoptera > Psychidae > Eumeta > Eumeta japonica. Next base: position 54,192 of record BGZK01002027.1, read on the forward strand.
ATTGATAAAACCTCATCTGAATGTTGTTAAATCGGTTTAAATGAATAAAGTTTTGTTCACGAAATACGCACCTTTTTTTTTTCTTCGTTCCTTATACAATCTAAAATAGTTTTGTGTGGTCACAATTTAAATGAGATGATCTATTCTAAGTCGTTCACATAAATTTCTAAACAATTGTTCTCATCTTTATTCATACATATCACTTCTAAATGACCCTTTACACCACACAGATCGCATGTGAAATTTTTACATCGACACTTATTCGTACTTTTAATTTTGGTTGCAGGACATCGTCGCGACCGCTGTAGAGCGGGGCCAGGCGCGGATGCAGGTGCTGGCGCACGAGCAGGCGCTGGCTCGGGAGCGAATGCTCGCACTACAGCGGATGCTGACGCGGGAGCGGGCGCTGGCGTCGAATCGGGCTCTCTCGCTGGAGCGGACGCTGGCGCTGCGGCGGGCGCTAGCCCTGGAGAGGGCGCTGGCGCGGGAGTCGACGCTCGCGCAAGGGTGGACACAGCCACCGGAGCAAACGCGGACGGTGGCGCGACGTCGCTACCGTTGCAATTTAAAGACACTTGTATATTTTTTGATCATCGTATTTACGGCTCTATTTCCCCCATTCGCTATAGTGATCATTGCTATAGGCTTTGTGATTTATGTGTGGGACGTTTATGTGGAAAGTTGATAAAATAAGATTAAGCTAGCATATGGAAATTTGGTGTAACCAAATGTGCATGCCGTATATTGTTTAAATTATAGATTTATTACAACATGAGCTTTTTACCAAAAATCCTCTTTTTTATTTTTGATTTCGAGTAGTTTTATAGTTGCTGTATAGTAGTGGAATCGAAAAAAGAATAGGTATTTTTTTCATATTTATTAAACATTATAATGCAAAAAATGATTTCAAATTTCATGCAAGAATTATATTTATTATTAATAAAGCAATTATAATTATTATTATTGGTAATAAAATAAAAGTATTGTATTTTTTGTCAACAAGTTAAGTTTAAATATCAATAATAATATCAATTAATAATATTTAATACAATAAATACATCAACACATAGCATTTTATTTTATTTCATAAGTTTGTTTATTATGATTTTTAAAAGTGAGATTATAAAATTAACAATTACCTCGTTCTGACATTTTGTTGAATCGCGTTCTTATTTTATATTAATAAATAAAAATTTTCACCGAAAATCCTTTTTTTATTTTTGATATTACTACCGCCATCTGTTGACAATCACAAAAACATAAAACATTCATTGCAATCTCCATTTCAGATATTTAAGCTATGATTTTCAATACAGTTATTCCCAATCGATTAGTGACGAGAATGAAAAAGTTTTACCTACGCTCGCGCTTAAGGCATGCAATTCAATGTTAAATCGGTTTAAAAGAATAAAGTTTTGTTCACGAATCACGCACCTCTTTTTTTTCTTCATCCCTTATACGATGTAAAAATAGTTTTGTGTGGTCATAATTTCAATGAGATGGTCTATTCTAGGTCGTTCACATAAATTTCTATAATCCTATACATTGGCTAAGACTCAACGAATAGTAAATAACAAAGTGAAATGCCTGTTACAAACATAACCTACAGTGAAGAAATTTCCATAAATCAAACATTAGGTATCGTATCAGTAGTCGGACACTGCATATTTTCGATCTCACTTATCCGAGGGCACGGCAGCCGCCGAGACGAGCAAAGCAAACACAGCACGGCCGCACCGTCCCGTTCTCGAAGTCACTCGGCGCACTTCAGACTGCTCTGCGATTTTGTTGCGTTGTCGATAAAGTTATAAGACTGACGTTACTGTGATCAAGAAGACATCTATATCTAGCTAACAAACCTAAATTATTTGTTATTTACAACTGTAGTTTACGAACTGTTCATTAACTATTCGCTCACTGTTCTCACAACAATTTATATGACTACTGGACGTTCCCCACTCGACTGCTGCTGACGGACTACGAAACAGACTTTCATTCACGCACGAATCACAAATAGTTGATCTGTATTCGTAATAATCTAATTTATCTAGAATAAGCTCGTAATTTGAACCACTAAAGAGCCTAATTTAAATCCTAAACAAGTGATTCGCGGCCGTTGTAATTACTGGGTGAAGGCGCAGGTACACGAATTTGCTATCGAACGGAAGAAAAGGCAGCGAATCATTGTTGCATTAAGAGTGATAGTTGAGTAGTCTCCACTTAAAGCTTTTCACGAGTAAGTCCACTTGGAACGTGTCAGGTGGACGTATTAAATTCATATCTGATCAGGTAGGTAGATCAAAATGCAAAAAAAAAAAAACTCTTGTAAAGCCAATGCATCTCGGTGCCTTAAGACGAAACTGTTCGAACGGTGCGTTTTGGCGTTGATTGTACACGGATGCCCGACTGATCTCATAAACAAACTTTAGAGTCGTCAAACAAACCAACAAGCAGCTTAAAGGAACCAGAATCACCTACCAGGTTGTTGCTTACAGGTCGTTCGGTATCGTACGTCACTGTAGTCTTTTATCCAGCAGTGGCAGTCCAGTGATTGAAACAGAAAAGTTGAAACTACGACTCCGTGTAAAATTTTTACACGGAGTCATCACAACTAAAAATACTATGATAATACCAGGTTCTGACCGCAGCTCCACTTTTTGGATGTAAGGATAAATCCTTCATATCTTGTATCGTGCTCATTCCATTATTTTATCGCGTTTATAGTTCTGATCTCAGCACGAATACCGTTTTCTTTATAGATTCCATGGACTCTCGTCAGCAATATTTTATCTTTGCGATCCAGACTTGCTCTCGTTTCCGATCCATATATAGGTTGTGTTTTTGATATCACTTCTGTTCCCGGTTCCTTTTTGGCTCTGATCTCATTTTAATACCGGTTCTACTTTTGGTTCCACTTTTGTTTCCGACTCAAGTTCTCGTCCTCTAGCTCTCTCCGGGTAACGATTCTAGTTCCCATTTTAGTGCCGATTCTGATTTCAGTACCATTTCTAATCTCATTAGTTCAGCATCAGGCAATGAATCGGGCCAACTTGCGTTAGAGTAACACCCTGAAAAGATTATCACCTAAAAATAATGTAATATCGAGTCTTGTATTAGGTATAAGAGTACCTATAGTACAGAGACGGAATGAAAAGTGAACATAAACACAAGCAAAAAGATACATATTCCACTATACTGTGGTACAAAAGTACACTATGGAACTTCTGAAATACATTTAACTGCACTTATCATGTTAACGCACTGATCACCAAAAGATAACTAAAGTGGCGACGCCTGAATTTCCGGTATATTTCATCACGAGCCCATATATATCACGGGCAGTTCCGTCTTTTCTATAGAGACACGCGGGACACGGCCCGGGGCTCCCGGTCCGCTACGGGGCCCCGAGATGCCGTCATCGTCGTTTGACTTGTTCATAAAATTTTATTCCATGTTCATTCACGTATTATTTAGTTTTATAAAAGGGTCCCAAACTTTATGCACCGGAAGGCCAAAGCTCTGTGTGTAAAAGAGCCCAACTCCGTATGCCTAAGGATCCTGGCTCTGTGCTCGAGGGCCCCGACCTGGTCTGTTCAAGGACTCAGAGTCTATCTGCCCGAGCGCCCTTGCGTATCATCTATGATTTCATACAAATATGTAAATCTGTCATATTTTGTGATCAATGTACGTTTTACGACTTTTTGAATCCGACGCTATCAATTTCTGTTTGTCTGTTTGTCTTTTTTTTAACTTACAATCGGTTTGACTAAACGATGAAAATTCGTGCATAGTAAGAAATATGATTGCGCAAATAATAGGTCAATGTCTGTCTGTACGTCCCTTTGTGACTTAAGGACCGTTTAACCAATGGTTATGAACATTTATATACAGTAAGACCGTGTGATTGCACAGACGATCGGCAAATGTCTATCTGTCTTTATTTTATTCTGACAACGTGTTATTTATAATATTATAAATTTGGATGTAGCGAATGATCTTTGAAACTGTTGATCCGATTACGAAAATTCTATCACTAAAGGCCATTTTTAATTTTGTTAAAGATGTATTTTCAGTTAAAAATTACAATAAAAATCATCGAAGTCGGAAAAACTGGACGTCTGCAGTAAAACAAATTGGCATTGCAAACAGAATCGGGACTAGAATGGAGATTAGGTTCGTAATCGATCTATATATAAAATGAAAGAATATTTTCTATGTCCACGAATAAAAAGCCGCCGACGGAAGCTAATCTTCGATAAAATTATAAGCAGCAAATTCGGTGTAAACAAAAATAAAATAGTTCTCTCTGAAATATTGTAAACGGTCACAGTTCACAAGTAACGTAAACAACTGCATGCAATACTTATTTATTCAAAAGAAGAATTCTGCTATATGTTATTTTTTCATTTATTAGTCTGCTTCGCTACAACAGGCGACACTGGATACAACATAGCATATTAGAACACACCCACCACTGTCGATCCAAAAATTGGAATTTCGCAGTCCCGCTGTTATACCATCAGTTTTTATAAACTTAACACTCATGCTTCTGTTTCGATAGGGTAGGTTAAGAATACGTTATATTTACTTATCTTATTTCAGGACTCGTTCTATAAATATTATAATTTGGAACTCGATTTGGTGGCGATAATTTTCAATGTGCTTTTGAGAATTCTCTTAAATTATAATAAAATAGCTTACTCGAGCTAAATCTAAAATATCCCCAATATTGTTCTTGGAGTGTGAACTCTGTACCGATTTTTAAAATATCGTCGATACGAAATATAAACCGTGTCGTCTATTGGGACACCAAAATTCATAGGAAAAAAACTGTACACGATCGCTTCATGAGAAAACCGACTTGCCCATTATCACGGGAGTCAACTGAGATGAAAGCTCCACAACAAACTTCTTCGACAAACTCAATGAAAGCTGTGTGTTATTCTTGTCATACAACAACAACGACTTCAAAATTTCGCTTTTGGACGCGTCTTGTGTCACCGAGGACACGCATTCCGCAAGTCTGATTTTGGAATCACGACCACTTCAATTGCTTAATCGTCCCGTATTTCATTTCCGAAATTTCTTAAGTTTCCAGAATCGACCTTCAAATCAACATATAGGTATGAAAATGACTCCCTCTGATAAGTAATTTGTTTTAAGTAATTTTTCGTCACATGCAGGCAATTTATAGGAAGTTTTTATGGAAATAAGCTAGTGAGAAGTGTATTAGCATATTAAATAATATTGGAACGATACCATTTTAATATTGCTTTACCGAATTATAAAATAGATCCAATGTGACAGACTGATATATTAATATTTTATTTAAAAATTATGTGTAACATGCTGACAAGAATAATAAATTCCTGCCAAAAAAATTACGGTCTCCAGCTCGATTTTTGGGACTCGATTTCTTATCAGATCCTGACATTTTAAAATCCTAGAAATCTATTTTAATCATTTCCGAACGATATTTGTGTGTTTGTTTCTAAATAATGTTTTTTAATAACTAACAATACTTTACCAATCGTTAAAAAAAATTTGTAAGTTCTATTTTGAAAGTTTCATCGGTTCCGTAAACCGCATGAAAGTCTGTTGATTTCTACAAGAAATAAAATTGGAGAAAAATATTTTATGAAGTGTTGAAATTGAAATATTTTTTAAGCTATTATACCGATGAATTTCGAAATCTGACATGCTTTTTTCTCAAACACCGCAATCCGCAACGAAATCTTAAAGACTTATTTATAATTTAAAATATGTATGGGTAAAGTAATTTGTAAATGGTCGCAACACGTGGAAATTATCTAGCTTCTATAATATTCTAATTGTGAGGCGAATTGCGAGTAATTTCCGATTCCGTTTGGATATATATTAGATAACTATTACGAGGCTTCTTTTGCCGAAGTTAAAGTTAAAGTTTTAAATAATAATAATGATTGGAACTGAAACACGCCTTATATTAAACTTTCTATTTAATTTAATAATACTGGTAATACCAGCAACTGGTATTCTACTGGATGCGACTAAATATTCCAAAGTATTAATCTAGATTAATTTTTAGATGAACGGACGAAAGAATGAAATCAATAATGTGTAAGAGTTATATATACAAAAAGATTTCAAAATAATTCACGATTTATTACTCAATCACTCAGTGATTGCTCAATCGTTTAATTTAGCACGATACCACTAAGCGCGAAGACATGAGATATCATTAAATTTGTTTGTAAAATAAAAGGATTAAAAGTTATGCAGTTTATTTTGGTAACCGTTTTGTACATTTATTCTATCAATAGAATATAATTATGTCCAGTCATACGATTCCAGCTGCTGACATTAAAATGTGCGCCCTCTGTGATCTAGTAGAATTTTATTATTATTTTTCTCATTTGTGCAGCACTTATTTATCGATTAGTATTATCGTTAAACTTGTATTCTAATTATTGTTGTCTTTGTATTTTAACTTCCTCGCTATGAAAATGAAAACTATTCAAAATTAGCTTGTTATTGTTTACAGTACAATTCTTGAAAATCGAGTTTTCATCTAATATTCACGTTATAGGATATTAGAAATCTATTTAGACCATTTTCCAAATCACACAAACACACAAAATGAGTGTGTGGAACTGCGAAACTTTTAAATAGACTAAATGATCGCAACACTGTTTGCAGTAAAGGCGTCTACTCAACTCAGACGTGCTGGAAATTTGAGCCAAGTAGATTTTGAGAAATGACATGAGTGAAATGTTTAGAATTTTTTTTAAATTAAGATTTAGGATACTACGCCGACCGATATTAAAATCTAATCAGCACTTTTACCAAAAAGTTTGATTGATTGCCATAAACTGCTTAAAATTGGGTTGGTTTCTTGAAGAGATATCGTTACCAAAATAAAATCCAAAAGACTTAATTTCTAATGTTTTAAATAATTCAAGCGATAAAGAAAATCTGATCACATAAACACAACAAAATCAAATAATTTCTGCAAAATATCGTTGAGAATAAAGTTTTTCCAAAAGTATTTCTTAATATATATATTTTAATCAGATTCCGAGGGCAAACGAGCACACGAGCCAACAGAGAGTAGTAGGGCATTGCTACCCGCGGACATTCGCAATCCCAGAGGACGTACCTTTGCGTTGTTAAGCCCTTGGGAGGAATAGAATATTTTCACTTAATTGTCACCTTTTTGAATTTTTCTATTATAAAACAAATAATAAAATATTATTTATCGATATCATCAACATCATTGGTTAAGCGCTATACTAGCGTCACCTATTATGTCGTAGCTGTACTAACAACGTTTGTTTTCGCTATTCAAAACTAGGAAGTGCTAGCAACGCCTAAATATTTTATTAAGAATATTACAATTTTTCGGTCTCCTGCTACATTAATCAAATATCTACGATTTTTATATGATTGCGTCCGCCGTACTAAGTAGCCGAAGCAAAGTGGGGCAAATTTAATATCAACATAATGTGATTTAATAATATTGAAAAATTAAATGGCAATAGACAACTATTATAAATTTAGAGAACTCATTAAAATTACCTGAATTAAAGGCAAAAAATATAGAATAATTCGGTTTAGTCCGTTCTTTACTCGGATAAGAAACGTCGTATTTCTAATTCGTTAAACATGAGAAAAATCTATGAAAATTACTTTCTTTTTTGATAATCTATATTAAAAATGCCAAACAATGAACAGGAAGATGATTTAAAATTTTAAGATAGATTAAAGAAGAGTCAATTTTTTTAATAGTATCCGAGTACCATCTATTATGACTATGTAGAAACTAATTTATTTTTTTTTTTGAAAAAGTAATTGTACATTATCGATCTGTCAATATTAACCTATTATATGGTAACAATGGCCGTTGCGCGGGCGGCGATTGGCAGCCCTGTTTGAGTGATTTGATTGAAAATTGTAATAATTTTATTCACCTATGTCACTTAATTTGTTAAGCTTGGCATGTACCTAATATCGTTTTGCACTATATGATTTTTCCGGAAGTTAGAGCTCGAACGTTGCGATTGGCCGCTGTGCCGGCGGCGACTCGCAGGCAGGCAACTGTACGCGTTCGATTGTCTATCCTACTCTAACAACCGGGTTTTCGGCATTGGCTGTCCTCTTTCAGCACGCTCAAGGCTGGCTGGTGTATGGCCTGATGACATACGTGCGTCGTATGTCATCAGGCGTCGTCTTCAGTCGGTCGTGTGATCTTGTCCGGTGAACCCCGTTAGGTTGAAGCTGTTCATTTTCAGTGCGTAAGTGGCTTTTGACCTGATTTTAGATTACGCCGATTATCGCTTAATGATTATTGCTCATCATAATTGACGCTTTACAGTTTCGAGGATTACAACACGATGTCGCGCTTCAGAACGACGACACGCGACTTTGATGCCGAGGGCAACGAAACACTCGTACGTATATTTCTTAAACAATTTTCATATTGATTTTGATTTTAGGCTTAGTCCGCCCACCTCCCTCATCGACGTAATATGATTACGGAATGCTTCCATGTCTCGCATACGAATTAAAATATCAATTAATCAGCTGTGTATGTCGTAGTATCTGGTAAAATTTTCTTGTATCGTATCGCAATTTATTTGAAACTAGGATACATAGTGTTTATAAAATCTTTATCTACCCTACATTGAGTTTTATTAAAATTTAGGAGATTCGTGGAAATTGTTTCAATATAAAATATTTCTAGATATAGAAATTTCAATTGTCAGCGTAAATATCGTTCCATAAATATAGTACAATTATATTCATCGATTTTACTTCGTATACGCATAATTTTGTTTTTACCATTGCACGAAGTTAGAGCGCGAGCGTTATGCGTTTGGCTGCTGGGCGAGCGGCGATTTGCAGGCTTTTTCATTGTCTATCCTGCTCTAACAACCGGTTTTTCAACATTAGCCGTCCTTTTTTAGCGCAACGAAAGGAGGCTCGTACACAGCTTGATAACAGACCTACTTCCGATGCCTCTAACAGGTGGCCGTGCTCATCGGCGTCGTCTTTCGATAAACGCTGTAAAGTTATACGTATATTTCTCGAATGATTTTGATATCGATTTTGATTTTGGTTTAGTCCGCCCGCCTCCCGTGTCCACTTGCAGATTACGAAATGTTTTCGTGACTCGCGTGCGAATCGAAAACATCATTTACACAGGTCTACAATATAAAGTTTTAATAAAAATGTGAATACGTGGTAGAATCTGATAAGAAAATATGAGATGAATAAAAAATGAGTTCCTTTTCTCATGCAGTAAAACAATTTTGTTAAAATCAGAAAATAGCGTTCGTAAAATCTTTGTTTACTAATATTGTATTTTATTGAAATATATATATATATATAGGACATTCATGGCAATTCTCGAAATATCTATAAATCGAGCAACGCTCGTAATTGCCTCTCTTGACTTACACGCTATAACTAAAATAATGGAGCAAAATTAAATCGTAGATACGAAATATAAATTTACAAAAATTTGGTAAATCTAAATGTGCATACCTTAAGCGCTCGTATCATACGTATGTTATTTAAATTAGAGGTTTATGATAACATATGAGCTTTTCACCAAAAAAATCCACCTTTATATTTTTTATTTTCAAATAGTTTTATAGTAAAGGATAGGTGATTTCGTATTCATTAGACATCATAATGCAAAAAATAAAAACTGCTTCGGGTAAAAACGATTATATTACCAATAAAATTACGTAATTTCAGTCGAGAAACGTTGGTAAATATTAAAAAAAAATCATTAAATTCTGTTAATACGTCATCCGACATCAGTAACAGACTGTCTTTAAGTCAGAAAGATCTAATTAGAAAAAGAGAGAGAAAGAAACTAACCTTGTATTAGGAAAAAAATCATGGTGTAGTATGCTAGTATGCTAACTTTTTAATGTTTTGCGGCTTTTTTCGATCAGCTCGCATGTACTTATTAACTTTTCACTTAATGTTATAGTTAGAATTCACTAGACTGATTAAAATGTATGATATTAATTAGGACGTGAAAAAAATTATGTCATTGGGAGAAATGTAGCAGCTAAATTTGATATAATTTACAAAAATTTGGGGAACAATATATGGAAAAATATTTCGATACTGAACAACTTGACGCTCAATCTCAACCTCTATTTTCAATATTTAAGCGAAATTGCGGATCAAAAGATGAATGAGTGCCAGTAAAATAAAACAATTACAGCTAATCGGTACTATATCGAGCTGTGATTTTCAGTACAGTTATTCCCGATCGATCAGTGACGAGGTTGAAAAGAAATTAAGTTTAAAAGTTTTATTAGTTTTTAATTATCGTGGTCACGCCTAGCGTAGACGAGAGTGTTTCGATATTTCTATCAGTCGGTCGGTGCGGTCTGGTGTGATGATGTCAGCGTAAGGTCGTAGTCGTTGTTTATCGGAGTGCGTCTTCCGACGTGATCTTAGATTACGCTGTGCTTGCGATGCTTTCGTTGCTTGTCGCTTACCCCTTTTTTGCTTATCATCATTAAGGCTTTACAGTTTGAAGACCCTATGCATCGATGTGAAACCTCAGAAGGCGACTCGACGCCGAAATCCTCGTACTCATATTTCTCGAATAATTTTGTTATCGATTTTGATTTTTGGTTTGGCCGCTCGCCTCGCATTAAATAGCGTTTTCATGTCTCCTGTGCGAATTGATGCGAAAGTATCAATTACACAGGTCTAATGAGCTCGTTTTCTTATAAGAATTAGGGAGTTATTGTCCGAGTATATCGGACCCTTAAAAGACGATTATTAATTTTTGCGCGACTTCTGCAAGCAACGCAAAGCGGCCTGCTGTCGTACGCGACTTCAGCGCCGACGGCGACGGCGCAGCAACTCTGTCATGAAGGCTTTTTACTAGCTTTTATTTAGTTTCACCTGTATGTTGTTCGCTTATATTTCATCCATATATTATATATATATATATCGGATGACAATACAATATTATTATGACACAGAGCTGACCTGGTGATGGAGCTGGAAGGTGGCCATAGAAACTCGGTAATTAAACGACATTTTGACGGTATAATTAAGTACATTTAGCACCTTTTCCTCTTGCTATTGCTATATTGTTAAAAATATATAATTATGTACGATACGGAATTATTTTGTCGTAGACGAAGAAGCTTAATTATCGTCAAAGGTTACGATGAACTTATAAAGTGTTATATTTCTTATTAGAGTTAATTTATTTTTAACTTTTAGTTCATTTTATTGAAGAATTATTAAAGCTTGTTTTTCAAAAAGTTTTTTCTTTAATTTTTGTAAAGGACAATAGGACTGAGCCTCCTTGCCGACCTGTTCTCTTCCTGTTTTCTCATCCTCGCTATCGTTATTCTGACTCGATTGTATTTTCCGTTTCTGTGAAGTCATTAATTCAGCTGATGCTCATGAGTACTCGGCTCTCGCGCGGTCGTACTGTGTTTTATTTTGCTTTTACATACGCTTTAATACCCACAAACAATTATATATATATATATTGTTACAAATCATGTAGTACATTTGTTTCCTTGCCTATTTCCTTTTCTTGTTTTTGGGACGATAGGTGTCGCTTTTCTGCAACTACCGACAAGACAAAAAAGTAACTAGCAACGTATGCGACGTGTAAAACGCTTGTGCTGAAAAGATAATATAAAAAACCAAATTGTGCGGTGACGCGTGTGTTATCCCAGGACGCGACAACGGGTAAGCCTTTACTTCCTAATTATTTCCTTTTCCTATGGTATTTATTTCGACAATATACACGTGCAAAGTTCGGAGGCAGACCGGCATAGTTTTCAAGTTTCGAGGAAACTGTGATACATCCATTTGAGATTTTGTGTTGAGCGAGAACTTGAAATTAACATATGTCGGTGTTTCTGTACGAGGACAGAAACTTGTTTAAAGCGATCTCATCACCTTCGCCCTTTGATTTAGCATCATTGAACGCTCTTCTCTTCTCAGAGAGAGAACCGCGTTTTCGGTCGTTCCATCACTCGCCTTATGATGTGGCGCTATGAGCGTGTGTTTAATTTCATATTTATGGTTTTAAATATGTCTCTTACTTGATTGACGTAAACGACGTAAACGGGGGTCCATTATCGCTGATAATTCTTTTCGGTAAACGGAATCGAGCGAACATTTTTTTTAATATGGCAGATATTTTATTGCTTGTATCAGTTTCGAAATTTAACGAAAAGAGGTCGGTTGCCGTCCCCACCGATAACTAAGTTGTAAAATAGCAATCATCGTTCTCAGATTCGCTACTGTTATTTAAAAGTACTGACTTTCGACTTTGGTTTCACCAACAAAGTATTGTTCTCACTTTTATTCATGCATATCACTTCTAAATGACCCTTTACACCGCACTTATCGCATGTGAAATTTTACATCGACACTTATTCGTACTTTTAATTTTGGTTGCAGGACATCATAGCCCCGCTGCAGAGCGGAGCTGCGGCTGCAGGTGCTGACGCACGAGCAGACGCTGGCTCGGGAGCGAATGCTCGCACTGCAGCGGACACTGGCGCGGGAGAGGCGCTGGCGTCGGATCGAACTCTGGCGGTGGAGCGGACGCTGGCGCTGCGGCAGACGCTAGCCCGGGCGCCGACGCAAGGGCGGACGGTGAGTGCGATGTCGCACCTATCGAAACATGTCGAAATTATGATTGATAAAACCTCATCTGAATGTTGTTAAATCGGTTTAAATGAATAAAGTTTTGTTCACGAAATACGCACCTTTTTTTTTTGTTTCTTCGTTCCTTATACAATCTAAAAATAGTTTTGTGTGGTCACAATTTAAATGAGATGATCTATTCTAAGTCGTTCACATAAATTTCTAAACAATTGTTCTCATCTTTATTCATACATATCACTTCTAAATGACCCTTTACACCACACAGATCGCATGTGAAATTTTTACATCGACACTTATTCGTACTTTTAATTTTGGTTGCAGGACATCGTCGCGACCGCTGTAGAGCGGGGCCAGGCGCGGATGCAGGTGCTGGCGCACGAGCAGGCGCTGGCTCGGGAGCGAATGCTCGCACTACAGCGGATGCTGACGCGGGAGCGGGCGCTGGCGTCGAATCGGGCTCTCTCGCTGGAGCGGACGCTGGCGCTGCGGCGGGCGCTAGCCCTGGAGAGGGCGCTGGCGCGGGAGTCGACGCTCGCGCAAGGGTGGACACAGCCACCGGAGCAAACGCGGACGGTGGCGCGACGTCGCTACCGTTGCAATTTAAAGACACTTGTATATTTTTTGATCATCGTATTTACGGCTCTATTTCCCCCATTCGCTATAGTGATCATTGCTATAGGCTTTGTGATTTATGTGTGGGACGTTTATGTGGAAAGTTGATAAAATAAGATTAAGCTAGCATATGGAAATTTGGTGTAACCAAATGTGCATGCCGTATATTGTTTAAATTATAGATTTATTACAACATGAGCTTTTTACCAAAAATCCTCTTTTTATTTTGATTTCGAGTAGTTTTATAGTTGCTGTATAGTAGTGGAATCGAAAAAAGAATAGGTATTTTTTTCATATTTATTAAACATTATAATGCAAAAAATGATTTCAAATTTCATGCAAGAATTATATTTATTATTAATAAAGCAATTATAATTATTATTATTGGTAATAAAATAAAAGTATTGTATTTTTTGTCAACAAGTTAAGTTTAAATATCAATAATAATATCAATTAATAATATTTAATACAATAAATACATCAACACATAGCATTTTATTTTATTTCATAAGTTTGTTTATTATGATTTTTAAAAGTGAGATTATAAAATTAACAATTACCTCGTTCTGACATTTTGTTGAATCGCGTTCTTATTTTATATTAATAAATAAAAATTTTCACCGAAAATCCTTTTTTTATTTTTGATATTACTACCGCCATCTGTTGACAATCACAAAAACATAAAACATTCATTGCAATCTCCATTTCAGATATTTAAGCTATGATTTTCAATACAGTTATTCCCAATCGATTAGTGACGAGAATGAAAAAGTTTTACCTACGCTCGCGCTTAAGGCATGCAATTCAATGTTAAATCGGTTTAAAAGAATAAAGTTTTGTTCACGAATCACGCACCTCTTTTTTCTTCATCCCTTATACGATGTAAAAATAGTTTTGTGTGGTCATAATTTCAATGAGATGGTCTATTCTAGGTCGTTCACATAAATTTCTATAATCCTATACATTGGCTAAGACTCAACGAATAGTAAATAACAAAGTGAAATGCCTGTTACAAACATAACCTACAGTGAAGAAATTTCCATAAATCAAACATTAGGTATCGTATCAGTAGTCGGACACTGCATATTTTCGATCTCACTTATCCGAGGGCACGGCAGCCGCCGAGACGAGCAAAAGCAAACACAGCACGGCCGCACCGTCCCGTTCTCGAAGTCACTCGGCGCACTTCAGACTGCTCTGCGATTTTGTTGCGTTGTCGATAAAGTTATAAGACTGACGTTACTGTGATCAAGAAGACATCTATATCTAGCTAACAAACCTAAATTATTTGTTATTTACAACTGTAGTTTACGAACTGTTCATTAACTATTCGCTCACTGTTCTCACAACAATTTATATGACTACTGGACGTTCCCCACTCGACTGCTGCTGACGGACTACGAAACAGACTTTCATTCACGCACGAATCACAAATAGTTGATCTGTATTCGTAATAATCTAATTTATCTAGAATAAGCTCGTAATTTGAACCACTAAAGAGCCTAATTTAAATCCTAAACAAGTGATTCGCGGCCGTTGTAATTACTGGGTGAAGGCGCAGGTACACGAATTTGCTATCGAACGGAAGAAAAGGCAGCGAATCATTGTTGCATTAAGGCGAGTGAGGAATAAGTTGAGTATTATATAGTCAAATGCGCACTAATAAAGCTTTTCACGTAAGTAAGTCCATACTTCGGAACGATGTCAGGTGGACGTATTAAATTCATATCTGATCCAGGTAGGTAGATCAAAATGCAAAAAAACTCTTGTAAAGCCAATGCATCTCGGTGCCTTAAGACGAAACTGTTCGAACGGTGCGTTTTGGCGTTGATTGTACACGGATGCCCGACTGATCTCATAAACAAACTTTAGAGTCGTCAAACAAACCAACAAGCAGCTTAAAGGAACCAGAATCACCTACCAGGTTGTTGCTTACAGGTCGTTCGGTATCGTACGTCACTGTAGTCTTTATCCAGCAGTGGCAGTCCAGTGATTGAAACAGAAAAGTTGAAACTACGACTCCGTGTAAAATTTTACACGGAGTCATCACAACTAAAAATACTATGATAATACCAGGTTCTGACCGCAGCTCCACTTTTGGATGTAAGGATAAATCCTTCATATCTTGTATCGTGCTCATTCCATTATTTTATCGCGTTTATAGTTCTGATCTCAGCACGAATACCGTTTTCTTTATAGATTCCATGGACTCTCGTCAGCAATATTTTATCTTTGCGATCCAGACTTGCTCTCGTTTCCGATCCATATATAGGTTGTGTTTTTGATATCACTTCTGTTCCCGGTTCCTTTTTGGCTCTGATCTCATTTTAATACCGGTTCTACTTTTGGTTCCACTTTTGTTTCCGACTCAAGTTCTCGTCCTCTAGCTCTCTCCGGGTAACGATTCTAGTTCCCATTTTAGTGCCGATTCTGATTTCAGTACCATTTCTAATCTCATTAGTTCAGCATCAGGCAATGAATCGGGCCAACTTGCGTTAGAGTAACACCCTGAAAAGATTATCACCTAAAAATAATGTAATATCGAGTCTTGTATTAGGTATAAGAGTACCTATAGTACAGAGACGGAATGAAAAGTGAACATAAACACAAGCAAAAAGATACATATTCCACTATACTGTGGTACAAAAGTACACTATGGAACTTCTGAAATACATTTAACTGCACTTATCATGTTAACGCACTGATCACCAAAAGATAACTAAAGTGGCGACGCCTGAATTTCCGGTATATTTCATCACGAGCCCATATATATCACGGGCAGTTCCGTCTTTCTATAGAGACACGCGGGACACGGCCCTGGCTCCCGGTCCGCACGGGGCCCGAGATGCCGTCATCGTCGTTTGACTTGTTCATAAAATTTTATTCCATGTTCATTCACGTATTATTTAGTTTTATAAAGGGTCCCAAACTTTATGCACCGGAAGGCCAAAGCTCTGTGTGTAAAAGAGCCCAACTCCATGCCTAAGGATCCTCTCTGTGCTCGAGGGCCCCGACCTGGTCTGTTCAAGGACTCAGAGTCTATCTGCCCGAGCGCCCTTGCGTATCATCTATGATTTCATACAAATATGTAAATCTGTCATATTTTGTGATCAATGTACGTTTTACGACTTTTTGAATCCGACGCTATCAATTTCTGTTTGTCTGTTTGTCTTTTTTTTAACTTACAATCGGTTTGACTAAACGATGAAAATTCGTGCATAGTAAGAAATATGATTGCGCAAATAATAGGTCAATGTCTGTCTGTACGTCCCTTTGTGACTTAAGGACCGTTTAACCAATGGTTATGAACATTTATATACAGTAAGACCGTGTGATTGCACAGACGATCGGCAAATGTCTATCTGTCTTTATTTTATTCTGACAACGTGTTATTTATAATATTATAAATTTGGATGTAGCGAATGATCTTTGAAACTGTTGATCCGATTACGAAAATTCTATCACTAAAGGCCATTTTTAATTTTGTTAAAGATGTATTTTCAGTTAAAAATTACAATAAAAATCATCGAAGTCGGAAAAACTGGACGTCTGCAGTAAAACAAATTGGCATTGCAAACAGAATCGGGACTAGAATGGAGATTAGGTTCGTAATCGATCTATATATAAAATGAAAGAATATTTTCTATGTCCACGAATAAAAGCCGCCGACGGAAGCTAATCTTCGATAAAATTATAAGCAGCAAATTCGGTGTAAAATAAAATAGTTCTCTCTGAAATATTGTAAACGGTCACAGTTCACAAGTAACGTAAACAACTGCATGCAATACTTATTTATTCAAAAGAAGAATTCTGCTATATGTTATTTTTCATTTATTAGTCTGCTTTCTACAACAGGCGACACTGGATACAACATAGCATATTAGAACACACCCACCACTGTCGATCCAAAAATTGGAATTTCGCAGTCCCGCTGTTATACCATCAGTTTTTATAAACTTAACACTCATGCTTCTGTTTCGATAGGGTAGGTTAAGAATACGTTATATTTACTTATCTTATTTCAGGACTCGTTCTATAAATATTATAATTTGGAACTCGATTTGGTGGCGATAATTTTCAATGTGCTTTTGAGAATTCTCTTAAATTATAATAAAATAGCTTACTCGAGCTAAATCTAAAATATCCCCAATATTGTTCTTGGAGTGTGAACTCTGTACCGATTTTTAAAATATCGTCGATACGAAATATAAACCGTGTCGTCTATTGGGACACCAAAATTCATAGGAAAAAACTGTACACGATCGCTTCATGAGAAAACCGACTTGCCCATTATCACGGGAGTCAACTGAGATGAAAGCTCCACAACAAACTTCTTCGACAAACTCAATGAAAGCTGTGTGTTATTCTTGTCATACAACAACAACGACTTCAAAATTTCGTGGACGCGTCTTGTGTCACCGAGGACACGCATTCCGCAAGTCTGATTTTGGAATCACGACCACTTCAATTGCTTAATCGTCCCGTATTTCATTTGAAATTTCTTAAGTTTCCAGAATCGACCTTCAAATCAACATATAGGTATGAAAATGACTCCCTCTGATAAGTAATTTGTTTTAAGTAATTTTTTCGTCACATGCAGGCAATTTATAGGAAGTTTTTTTATGGAAATAAGCTAGTGAGAAGTGTATTAGCATATTAAATAATATTGGAACGATACCATTTTTAATATTGCTTTACCGAATTATAAAATAGATCCAATGTGACAGACTGATATATTAATATTTTATTTAAAAATTATGTGTAACATGCTGACAAGAATAATAAATTCCTGCCAAAAAAATTACGGTCTCCAGCTCGATTTTTGGGACTCGATTTCTTATCAGATCCTGACATTTTAAAATCCTAGAAATCTATTTTAATCATTTCCGAACGATATTTGTGTGTTTGTTTCTAAATAATGTTTTTTAATAACTAACAATACTTTACCAATCGTTAAAAAAAATTTGTAAGTTCTATTTTGAAAGTTTCATCGGTTCCGTAAACCGCATGAAAGTCTGTTGATTTCTACAAGAAATAAAATTGGAGAAAAATATTTTATGAAGTGTTGAAATTGAAATATTTTTTAAGCTATTATACCGATGAATTTCGAAATCTGACATGCTTTTTTCTCAAACACCGCAATCCGCAACGAAATCTTAAAGACTTATTTATAATTTAAAATATGTATGGGTAAAGTAATTTGTAAATGGTCGCAACACGTGGAAATTATCTAGCTTCTATAATATTCTAATTGTGAGGCGAATTGCGAGTAATTTCCGATTCCGTTTGGATATATATTAGATAACTATTACGAGGCTTCTTTGCCGAAGTTAAAGTTAAAGTTTTAAATAATAATAATGATTGGAACTGAAACACGCCTTATATTAAACTTTCTATTTAATTTAATAATACTGGTAATACCAGCAACTGGTATTCTACTGGATGCGACTAAATATTCCAAAGTATTAATCTAGATTAATTTTTAGATGAACGGACGAAAGAATGAAATCAATAATGTGTAAGAGTTATATATACAAAAGATTTCAAAATAATTCACGATTTATTACTCAATCAGTGATTGCTCAATCGTTTAATTTAGCACGATACCACTAAGCGCGAAGACATGAGATATCATTAAATTTGTTTGTAAAATAAAAGGATTAAAAGTTATGCAGTTTATTTTGGTAACCGTTTTGTACATTTATTCTATCAATAGAATATAATTATGTCCAGTCATACGATTCCAGCTGCTGACATTAAAATGTGCGCCCTCTGTGATCTAGTAGAATTTTATTATTATTTTTCTCATTTGTGCAGCACTTATTTATCGATTAGTATTATCGTTAAACTTGTATTCTAATTATTGTTGTCTTTGTATTTTAACTTCCTCATATGAAAAATGAAAACTATTCAAAATTAGCTTGTTATTGTTTACAGTACAATTCTTGAAAATCGAGTTTTCATCTAATATTCACGTTATAGGATATTAGAAATCTATTTAGACCATTTTCCAATCACACAAACACACAAAATGAGTGTGTGGAACTGCGAAACTTTTAAATAGACTAAATGATCGCAACACTGTTTGCAGTAAAGGCGTCTACTCAACTCAGACGTGCTGGAAATTTGAGCCAAGTAGATTTTGAGAAATGACATGAGTGAAATGTTTAGAATTTTTTTTAAATTAAGATTTAGGATACTACGCCGACCGATATTAAAATCTAATCAGCACTTTTACCAAAAAGTTTGATTGATTGCCATAAACTGCTTAAAATTGGGTTGGTTTCTTGAAGAGATATCGTTACCAAAATAAAATCCAAAAAGACTTAATTTCTAATGTTTTAAATAATTCAAGCGATAAAGAAAATCTGATCACATAAACACAACAAAATCAAATAATTTCTGCAAAAATATCGTTGAGAATAAAGTTTTTCCAAAAGTATTTCTTAATATATATTTTAATCAGATTCCGAGGGCAAACGAGCACACGAGCCAACAGAGAGTAGTAGGCATTGCTACCCGCGGACATTCGCAATCCCAGAGGACGTACCTTTTGCGTTGTTAAGCCCTTGGGAGGAATAGAATATTTTCACTTAATTGTCACCTTTTGAATTTTTCTATTATAAAACAAATAATAAAATATTATTTATCGATATCATCAACATCATTGGTTGCGCTATACTAGCGTCACCTATTATGTCGTAGCTGTACTAACAACGTTTGTTTTCGCTATTCAAAACTAGGAAGTGCTAGCAACGCCTAAATATTTTATTAAGAATATTACAATTTTTCGGTCTCCTGCTACATTAATCAAATATCTACGATTTTTATATGATTGCGTCCGCCGTACTAAGTAGCCGAAGCAAAGTGGGGCAAATTTAATATCAACATAATGTGATTTAATAATATTGAAAAATTAAATGGCAATAGACAACTATTATAAATTTAGAGAACTCATTAAAATTACCTGAATTAAAGGCAAAAAATATAGAATAATTCGGTTTAGTCCGTTCTTTACTCGGATAAGAAACGTCGTATTTCTAATTCGTTAAACATGAGAAAAATCTATGAAAATTACTTTCTTTTTTGATAATCTATATTAAAAATGCCAAACAATGAACAGGAAGATGATTTAAAATTTTAAGATAGATTAAAGAAGAGTCAATTTTTTTTTAATAGTATCCGAGTACCATCTATTATGACTATGTAGAAACTAATTTATTTTTTATTTTTTTTGGAAAAAGTAATTGTACATTATCGATCTGTCAATATTAACCTATTATATGGTAACAATGGCCGTTGCGCGGGCGGCGATTGGCAGCCCTGTTTGAGTGATTTGATTGAAAATTGTAATAATTTTATTCACCTATGTCACTTAATTTGTTAAGCTTGGCATGTACCTAATATCGTTTTGCACTATATGATTTTTCCGGAAGTTAGAGCTCGAACGTTGCGATTGGCCGATTGCCGGCGGCGACTCGCAGGCAGGCAACTGTACGCGTTCGATTGTCTATCCTACTCTAACAACCGGGTTTTCGGCATTGGCTGTCCTCTTTCAGCACGCTCAAGGCTGGCTGGTGTGGCCTGATGACATACGTGCGTCGTATGTCATCAGGCGTCGTCTTCGGTCGTGTGATCTTGTCCGGTGAACCCCGTTAGGTTGAAGCTGTTCATTTTCAGTGCGTAAGTGGCTTTTGACCTGATTTTAGATTACGCCGATTATCGCTTAATGATTATTGCTCATCATAATTGACGCTTTACAGTTTCGAGGATTACAACACGATGTCGCGCTTCAGAACGACGACACGCGACTTTGATGCCGAGGGCAACGAAACACTCGTACGTATATTTCTTAAACAATTTTCATATTGATTTTGATTTTAGGCTTAGTCCGCCCACCTCCCTCATCGACGTAATATGATTACGGAATGCTTCCATGTCTCGCATACGAATTAAAAATATCAATTAATCAGCTGTGTATGTCGTAGTATCTGGTAAAATTTTCTTGTATCGTAATTTATTTGAAACTAGGATACATAGTGTTTATAAAATCTTTATCTACCCTACATTGAGTTTTATTAAAATTTAGGAGATTCGTGGAAATTGTTTCAATATAAAATATTTCTAGATATAGAAATTTCAATTGTCAGCGTAAATATCGTTCCATAAATATAGTACAATTATATTCATCGATTTTACTTCGTATACGCATAATTTTGTTTTACCATTGCACGAAGTTAGAGCGCGAGCGTTATGCGTTTGGCTGCTGGGCGAGCGGCGATTTGCAGGTTTTCATTGTCTATCCTGCTCTAACAACCGGTTTTCAACATTAGCCGTCCTTTTAGCGCAACGAAAGGAGGCTCGTACACAACGATAACAGACCAGACCTTCCGATGCCTCTAACAGGTGGCCGTGCTCATCGCGCGTCGTCTTTCGATAAACGCTGTAAAGTTATACGTATATTTCTCGAATGATTTTGATATCGATTTTGATTTTTGGTTTAGTCCGCCCGCCTCCCGTGTCCACTTGCATTACGAAATGTTTTCGTGACTCGCGTGCGAATCGAAAACATCATTTACACAGGTCTACAATATAAAGTTTTAATAAAAAATGTGAATACGTGGTAGAATCTGATAAGAAAATATGAGATGAATAAAAAAATGAGTTCCTTTTTCTCATGCAGTAAAACAATTTTGTTAAAATCAGAAAATAGCGTTCGTAAAATCTTTGTTTACTAATATTGTATTTTATTGAAATATATATATATATAGGACATTCATGGCAATTCTCGAAATATCTATAAATCGAGCAACGCTCGTAATTGCTCTCTTGACTTACACGCTATAACTAAAATAATGGAGCAAAATTAAATCGTAGATACGAAATATAAATTTACAAAAATTTGGTAAATCTAAATGTGCATACCTTAAGCCTCGTATCATACGTATGTTATTTAAATTAGAGGTTTATGATAACATATGAGCTTTTCACCAAAAAATCCACCTTTATATTTTTTATTTTCAAATAGTTTTATAGTAAAGGATAGGTGATTTCGTATTCATTAGACATCATAATGCAAAAAATTAAAACTGCTTCGGGTAAAAACGATTATATTACCAATAAAATTACGTAATTTCAGTCGAGAAACGTTGGTAAATATTAAAAAAAAATCATTAAATTCTGTTAATACGTCATCCGACATCAGTAACAGACTGTCTTTAAGTCAGAAAGATCTAATTAGAAAAAGAGAGAGAAAGAAACTAACCTTGTATTGGGAAAAAATCATGGTGTAGTATGCTAGTATGCTAACTTTTTAATGTTTTGCGGCTTTTTTCGATCAGCTCGCATGTACTTATTAACTTTTCACTTAATGTTATAGTTAGAATTCACTAGACTGATTAAAATGTATGATATTAATTAGGACGTGAAAAAATTATGTCATTGGGAGAAATGTAGCAGCTAAATTTGATATAATTTACAAAAATTTGGGGAACAATATATGGAAAAATATTTCGATACTGAACAACTTGACGCTCAATCTCAACCTCTATTTTCAATATTTAAGCGAAATTGCGGATCAAAAGATGAATGAGTGCCAGTAAAAATAAAACAATTACAGCTAATCGGTACTATATCGAGCTGTGATTTTCAGTACAGTTATTCCCGATCGATCAGTGACGAGGTTGAAAAAGAAATTAAGTTTAAAAGTTTTATTAGTTTTTTAATTATCGTGGTCACGCCTAGCGTAGACGAGAGTGTTTCGATATTTCTATCAGTCGGTCGGTGCGGTCTGGTGTGATGATGTCAGCGTAAGGTCGTAGTCGTTGTTTATCGGAGTGCGTAAGTGTCTTCCGACGTGATCTTAGATTACGCTGTGCTTGCGATGCTTTCGTTGCTTGTCGCTTACCCTTTTGCTTATCATCATTAAGGCTTTATTTGAAGACCCTATGCATCGATGTGAAACCTCAGAAGGCGACTCGACGCCGAAATCCGCACCTCATATTTCTCGAATAATTTTGTTATCGATTTTGATTTTGGTTTGGCCGCTCGCCTCGCATTAAATAGCGTTTTCATGTCTCCTGTGCGAATTGATGCGAAAGTATCAATTACACAGGTCTAATGAGCTCGTTTTCTTATAAGAATTAGAGTTATTGTCCGAGTATATCGGACCCTTAAAAGACGATTATTAATTTTGCGCGACTTCTGCAAGCAACGCAAAGCGGCCTGCTGTCGTACGCGACTTCAGCGCCGACGGCGACGGCGCAGCAACTCTGTCATGAAGGCTTTTACTAGCTTTTATTTAGTTTCACCTGTACCGTTTCTGTCTATCTTGCAAGTTAAATTTGATCCACTTCCCGGTTTCCGATTGAGCGTAAATTCGCATGTATATATATATATATAAATCGGATGACAATACAATATTATTATGACACAGAGCTGACCTGGTGATGGAGCTGAAGGTGGCCATAGAAACTCGGTAATTAAACGACATTTTGACGGTATAATTAAGTACATTTAGCACCTTCTTTTCCTCTTGCTATTGCTATATTGTTAAAAATATATAATTATGTACGATACGGAATTATTTTGTCGTAGACGAAGAAGCTTAATTATCGTCAAAGGTTACGATGAACTTATAAAGTGTTATATTTCTTATTAGAGTTAATTTATTTTTAACTTTTAGTTCATTTTATTGAAGAATTATTAAAGCTTGTTTTCAAAAAGTTTTTTTCTTTAATTTTTGTAAAGGACATAGGACTGAGCCTCCTTGCCGACCTGTTCTCTTCCTGTTTTCTCATCCTCGCTATCGTTATTCTGACTCGATTGTATTTTGTTTCTGTGAAGTCATTAATTCAGCTGATGCTCATGAGTACTCGGCTCTCGCGCGGTCGTACTGTGTTTTATTTTGCTTTACATACGCTTTAATACCCACAAACAATTATATATATATATATTGTTACAAATCATGTAGTACGTTTCCCTTTTCCTTTTCTTGTTTTTGGGACGATAGGTGTCGCTTTTCTGCAACTACCGACAAGACAAAAGTAACTAGCAACGTATGCGACGTGTAAAACGCTTGTGCTGAAAAGATAATATAAAACCAAATGCAGTGCGCGTGTGACAGGACGCAACTAAGCCACTTCCTAAATTTCCTTTTCCTATGGTATTTATTTCGACAATATACAAAGTTCGGAGGCAGACCGGCATAGTTTTCAAGTTTCGAGGAAACTGTGATACATCCATTTGAGATTTTGTGTTGAGCGAGAACTTGAAATTAACATATGTCGGTGTTTCTGTACGAGGACAGAAACTTGTTTAAAGCGATCTCATCACCTTCGCCCTTTGATTTAGCATCATTGAACGCTCTTCTCTTCTCAGAGAGAACCGCGTTTTCGGTCGTTCCATCACTCGCCTTATGATGTGGCGCTATGAGCGTGTGTTTAATTTCATATTTATGGTTTTAAATATGTCTCTTACTTGATTGACGTAAACGACGTAAACGGGGTCCATTATCGCTGATAATTCTTTTCGGTAAACGGAATCGAGAACATTTTTTAATATGGCAGATATTTTATTGCTTGTATCAGTTTCGAAATTTAACGAAAAGAGGTCGGTTGCCGTCCCCACCGATAACTAAGTTGTAAAATAGCAATCATCGTTCTCAGATTCGCTACTGTTATTTAAAAGTACTGACTTTCGACTTTGGTTTCACCAACAAAGTATTGTTCTCACTTTTATTCATGCATATCACTTCTAAATGACCCTTTACACCGCACTTATCGCATGTGAAATTTTACATCGACACTTATTCGTACTTTTAATTTTGGTTGCAGGATCATAGCCCCTGCAGAGCGGAGTTTGGCGGCTGCAGGTGCTGACGCACGAGCAGACGCTGGCTCGGAGCGAATGCTCGCACTGCAGCGGACACTGGCGCGGGAGAGGGCGCTGGCGTCGGATCGAACTCTGGCGGTGGAGCGGACGCTGGCGCTGCGGCAGACGCTAGCCGGGCGCCGACGGGCGGACGGTGAGTGCGATGTCGCACCTATCGAAACATGTCGAAATTATGATTGATAAAACCTCATCTGAATGTTGTTAAATCGGTTTAAATGAATAAAGTTTTGTTCACGAAATACGCACCTTTTTTGTTTCTTCGTTCCTTATACAATCTAAAATAGTTTTGTGTGGTCACAAATTAAATGAGATGATCTATTCTAAGTCGTTCACATAAATTTCTAAACAATTGTTCTCATCTTTATTCATACATATCACTTCTAAATGACCCTTTACACCACACAGATCGCATGTGAAATTTTACATCGACACTTATTCGTACTTTTAATTTTGTTGGTGCAGGACATCGTCGCGACCGCTGTAGAGCGGGGCCAGGCGCGGATGCAGGTGCTGGCGCACGAGCAGGCGCTGGCTCGGGAGCGAATGCTCGCACTACAGCGGATGCTGACGCGGGAGCGGGCGCTGGCGTCGAATCGGGCTCTCTCGCTGGAGCGGACGCTGGCGCTGCGGCGGGCGCTAGCCCTGGAGAGGGCGCTGGCGCGGGAGTCGACGCTCGCGCAAGGGTGGACACAGCCACCGGAGCAAACGCGGACGGTGGCGCGACGTCGCTACCGTTGCAATTTAAAGACACTTGTATATTTTTGATCATCGTATTTTTGCTCTATTTCCCCATTCTGCTATAGTGATCATTGCTATAGGCTTTGTGATTTATGTGTGGGACGTTTATGTGGAAAGTTGATAAAATAAGATTAAGCTAGCATATGGAAATTTGGTGTAACCAAATGTGCATGCCATATTGTTTAAATTATAGATTTATTACAACATGAGCTTTTACCAAAAATCCTCTTTTATTTTTGATTTCGAGTAGTTTTATAGTTGCTGTATAGTAGTGGAATCGAAAAGAATAGGTATTTTTCATATTTATTAAACATTATAATGCAAAAATGATTTCAAATTTCATGCAAGAATTATATTTATTATTAATAAAGCAATTATAATTATTATTATTGGTAATAAAATAAAAGTATTGTATTTTGTCAACAAGTTAAGTTTAAATATCAATATAATATCAATTAATAATATTTAATACAATAAATACATCAACACATAGCATTTTATTTTATTTCATAAGTTTGTTTATTATGATTTTTAAAAGTGAGATTATAAAATTAACAATTACCTCGTTCTGACATTTTGTTGAATCGCGTTCTTATTTTATATTAATAAATAAAAATTTTCACCGAAAATCCTTTTTTTATTTTTGATATTACTACCGCCATCTGTTGACAATCACAAAAACATAAAACATTCATTGCAATCTCCATTTCAGATATTTAAGCTATGATTTTCAATACAGTTATTCCCAATCGATTAGTGACGAGAATGAAAAAGTTTTACCTACGCTCGCGCTTAAGGCATGCAATTCAATGTTAAATCGGTTTAAAAGAATAAAGTTTGTTCACGAATCACGCACCTCTTTTTTCTTCATCCCTTATACGATGTAAAATAGTTTTTGTGGTCATAATTTCAATGAGATGGTCTATTCTAGGTCGTTCACATAAATTTCTATAATCCCATACATTGGCTAAGACTCAACGAATAGTAAATAACAAAGGAAATGCCTGTTACAAACATAACCTACAGTGAAGAAATTTCCATAAATCAAACATTAGGTATCGTATCAGTAGTCGGACACTGCATATTTTCGATCTCACTTATCCGAGGGCACGGCAGCCGCCGAGACGAGCAAAAGCAAACACAGCACGGCCGCACCGTCCCGTTCTCGAAGTCACTCGGCGCACTTCAGACTGCTCTGCGATTTTGTTGCGTTGTCGATAAAGTTATAAGACTGACGTTACTGTGATCAAGAAGACATCTATATCTAGCTAACAAACCTAAATTATTTGTTATTTACAACTGTAGTTTACGAACTGTTCATTAACTATTCGCTCACTGTTCTCACAACAATTTATATGACTACTGGACGTTCCCACTCGACTGCTGCTGACGGACTACGAAACAGACTTCACGCACGAATCACAAATAGTTGATCTATTTTAATAATCAATTTATCTAGAATAAGCTCGTAATTTGAACCACTAAAGAGCCTAATTTAAATCCTAAACAAGTGATTCGCGGCCGTTGTAATTACTGGGTGAAGGCGCAGGTACTGAATTGCTATCACGAAGAAAATTAGCGAATCACTGTGCATTAGCAAACGCGAACATACTGAGGAATCTTGCGCGGATGAGGCATTATATAGTCAAATGCGAGTACAGTAAAATAATTCTATAAAAATTATGTAACTACACCGTTTTGAAATTATTAGCTGTATGCTGATAATATACAATAATAATTGTAACGCAATCGAATTTGCGACATCGTTGGAAGAAATGTATCCTTTCCAACAACATCAAAATCGGATAGCGAATACATCATCCACCTTTGATTTGTTTGACTATATAAAGTGATGTTTGCAGAGTCGAACGAGGCTGAGGACCCAGAGTATGTTTTGAAGAACTGTCTCCTTACGCGTCGAACATCCATGCAGTAAGAGTGATAGTTGAGTAGTCTCCACTTAAAGTTTTTCACGAGTAAGTCCACTTGGAATGTCAGGTGGACGCATTAAATTCACATCTGATCAGGTAGGTAGATCAAAATGCAAAAAAAAAACTCTTGTAAAAGCCAATGCATCTCGGTGCCTTAAGACGAAACTGTTCGAACGGTGCGTTTTGGCGTTGATTGTACATGGATGTCCGACTGATCTCATAAACAAACTTTAGAGTCGTCAAACAAACCAACAAGCAGCTTAAAGGAACCAGAATCACCTACCAGGTTGTTGCTTACAGGTCGTTCGGTATCGTACGTCACTGTAGTCTTTATCCAGCAGTGGCAGTCCAGTGATTGAAACAGAAAAGTTAAAACTACGACTCCGTGTAAAATTTTACACGGAGTCATCACAACTAAAATACTATGATAATACCAGGTTCTGACCGCAGCTCCACTTTTGGATGTGGATAACCTTCATATCTTGTATCGTGCTCATTCCATTATTTTATCGCGTTTATAGTTCTGATCTCAGCACGAATACCGTTTTCTTTATAGATTCCATGGACTCTCGTCAGCAATATTTTATCTTTGCGATCCAGACTTGCTCCTTGCTCGATCCATATAGGTTGTGTTTTGATATCACTTCTGTTCCCGGTTCCTTTTTGGCTCTGATCTCATTTTAATACCGGTTCTACTTTTGGTTCCACTTTTGTTTCCGACTCAAGTTCTCGTCCTCTAGCTCTCTCCGGGTAACGATTCTAGTTCCCATTTTAGTGCCGATTCTGATTTCAGTACCATTTCTAATCTCATTAGTTCAGTATCAGGCAATGAATCGGACCAACTTGCGTTAGAGTAACACCCTGAAAAGATTATCACCTAAAAATAATGTAATATCGAGTCTTGTATTAGGTATAAGAGTACCTATAGTACAGAGACGGAATGAAAAAGTGAACATAAACACAAACAAAGATACATATTCCACTATACTGTGGTACAAAAAGTACACTATGGAACTCTGAAATACATTTAACTGCACTTATCATGTTAACGCACTGATCACCAAAAGATAACTAAAGTGGCGACGCCTGAATTTCCGGTATATTTCATCACGAGCCCATATATATCACGGGCAGTTCCGTCTTCTTTCTATAGGAGACGCGGGACGGCCGGGGCTCCTGGTCCGCCATAAATTTAAGATGCCGTCGTCGTCGTTTGACTTGTCTATGTATTTTATTCCATGTTCATTCACGTATTATTTAGTTTTTATAAAGGGTCCCAAACTTTATGCACCGGAAGGCCAAAGCTCTGTGTAAAAGAGCCCAACCCGTATGCCTAAGGATCCTGGCTCTGTGCTCGAGGGCCCTGACCTGGTCTGTTCAAGGACTCAGAGTCTATCTGCCCGAGCGCCCTTGCGTATCATCTATGATTTCATACAAATATGTAAATCTGTCATATTTGTGATCAATGTACGTTTACGACTTTTGAATCCGACGCTACTAATTTCTGGTTTGTCTGTTTGTCTTTTTAACTTACACCTATTTGACTAAACGATGAAAATTCGTGTAGAAGAAATATGATTGCGCAAATAATAGGTCAATGTCTGTCTGTACGTCCCTTGTGACTTAAGGACCGTTTAACCAATGGTTATGAACATTTATATACAGTAAGACCGTGTGATTGCACAGACGATCGGCAAATGTCTATCTGTCTTTATTTTATTCTGACAACGTGTTATTTATAATATTATAAATTTGGATGTAGGAATGATCTTTGAAACTGTTGATCCGATTACGAAAATTCTATCACTAAAGGCCATTTTAATTTTGTTAAAGATGATGTTTCAGTTAAAATTACAATAAAAATCATCGAAGTCGGAAAAACTGGACGTCTGCAGTAAAACAAATTGGCATTCAAACAGAATCGGGACTAGAATGGGATTAGGTTCGTAATCGATCTATATATAAAATGAAAGAATATTTCTATGTCCACGAATAAAAGCTGACGGAAGCTATCTTCGATAAAATTATAAGCAGCAAATTCGG
Source organism: Eumeta japonica (assembly GCA_005406025.1). Lineage (NCBI taxonomy): Eukaryota > Metazoa > Arthropoda > Insecta > Lepidoptera > Psychidae > Eumeta > Eumeta japonica. The sequence goes on from BGZK01002027.1 coordinate 84,062, forward strand.
TGTAAACAAAAATAAAATAGTTCTCTGAAATATTGTAAACGGTCACAGTTCACAAGTAATGTAAACAACTGCATGCAATACTTATTTATTCAAAAGAAGAATTCTGCTATATGTTATTTTTTCATTTATTAGTCTGTTTTGCTACAACAGGCGACACTGGATACAATATAGCATATTAGAAACACACCACTGTCGATCCAAATTGGAATTCGCAGTCCGCTGTTATACCATCAGTTTTATAAACTTAACACTCATGCTTCTGTTTCGATAGGGTGGGTTAAGAATACGTTATATTTACTTATCTTATTTTCAGGACTCGTTCTATAAATATATAATTTGAACTTTGATGGTGGCGATACTCTTCAATGCTTTTGAGAATTCTCTTTAAATTCATTATAATAAAATAGCTTACTCGAGCTAAATCTAAAATATCCCCAATATTGTTCTTGGAGTGTGAACTCTGTACCGATTTTAAAATATCGTCGATACGAAATATAAAACCGTGTCGTCTATTGGGACACCAAATTCAGGGAAAAAAACTGTACACGATCGCTCATGAGAAACCGATTCTGCCCATTATCACGGAGTCAACTGAGATGAAAGCTCCACAATAAACTTCTTCTGACAAACTCAATGAAAGCTGTGGGTTATTCTTGTCATACAACAAACAACGACTTAAAATTCGCTTTGGACGCGTCTTGTGTCACTGAGGACACGTATTCCGTAAGTCTGATTTTGGAATCACGACCACTTCAATTGCTTAATCGTCCTGTATTTCATTTCCGAAATTTCTTAAGTTTCAGAATCGACCTTCAAATCAACATATAGGTATGAAAATGACTCCTCTGATAAGTAATTTGTTTTAAGTAATTTTTCGTCACATGGCAATTTATAGGAAGTTTTTATGGAAATAAGCTAGTGAGAAGTGTATTAGCATATTAAATAATATTTGGAACGATACCATTTTAATATTGCTTTTACCGAATTATAAAATAGATCAATGTGACAGACTGATATATTAATATTTTATTTTAAAATTATGTGTAACATGTGCTGACAAGAATAATAAATTCCAAAAAAAAATTACGGTCTCCAGCTCGATTTTTGGGACTCGATTTCTTATCAGATCCTGACATTTTAAAATCCTAGAAATCTATTTTAATCATTTCCTGAACGATATTTGTGTGTTTGTTTCTAAATAATGTTTTTAATAACTACAATACTTTTGCCAACGTTAAAAATTTGTAAGTTCTATTTTGAAAGTTTCAATCGGTTCCATAAACTGCATGAAAGTCTGTTGATTTCTA
>BGZK01002028.1:0-85169 GCA_005406025.1 Eumeta japonica
AATTCAATATAAAAGAAAACTTTCATTTCATTTGTGAAGTGTTTGGAAGGTGTGGAAATGTTTGGAAGCTTTGATATTTATAGAAAAGTTTTCATGGCTTTTCAAAATATATAACATATAAAAGTGTAGGTCTCATATATCAGCAGATTTACCTTCGTACTATCAAATACGGTAATCCGGTAAGAAGTTGTCACATAGAATACAACGATAAATCCCAAGTTCACGAAAACCTGAAATTACACATTTGATATAGAAATTGTGTAGTCGGATTAAGATGACAGTCATTTGAGTGCTGTGACTACGTACTTGAAAGCCGAAAACTTTCTCGAAATAGAAACAAGCTCTTTTCATCTGGCGGCTGATAATTTCCAATTTCCAAAACTTGTTCTCTGCATGCGTTTCCGATCGTATACATGCCTCGTTCTTTATATTTTCATCAAATTCTGTTTTCACTGTTTTATCGCTTTCGTAACATATTACATTATTAACATTCCATAAAATCTCAGCTATGACGCCCAAATACGACATGGTTGTAAATGATTGTGCATATAATCGCAGAATTAATGGAATTAACAATACTTCAGATAAAATATTTAACAGTGACAAAGTTGATTCGTTTGAACTAGGTTTAAAAATCATATAAGTTGTCATAAACGTTGTTGAAGTACTTATAAAGAGGAACAATACCAACATATAGCGATTTAGTTTCTTCATTTTCAGTTGATAGTCATGATATCCTTTAAAGTGTGAATTTAATTCGTTCAAATAAAACACCATCTGTTTATAATGATCTGCACAGGAACTAGCACCGTAGCTCAAGACGAAAGAGTGGGCGGCCAGCATTATCACATTGAGAATACGGACATTCCTTAGTCCTGTTTCGTATTCATCAGCGATGCTTTCGTCATATCTCATATATATATTCAATGTGCAAGTTATAAATTCGAATAAAATGTTTAAGTATTTGATGATGCTCCGTAGCTTGCGACAAATTATTTGTTCCCTGAATATCAACAAAGTATTTTCGATCGTTTGTACATTTTGTAGTAATTTTATGTCGATTTCTAATCGCATTTCCACTAATTTATTTAATACACTCTATAGTTGTCTGCGTCGTTGTCGTTCTCCTCGTCTTCGAATCGCAATGAAAAAGGAAATAATGAGTAAACTGACTTCTCTTCGTTACGCTAATAACATTCATTATCATTTGACCTGTCACTCATACGACGTAAAATATCAATAAATCATTCGGTTAATAAAATTGATTTTGCTAATAGGCTTAGTAATAAAAATGATCGATGTTTGTCTTTATACTTCAAAATGAAAAAAAACTGCCTTTGAAAACCCATCCAAGAATTAGCTATATTTGGAGTCGATAACATCTAACGATATAGCAGACGCAGTCGTGCCTCATTAGAAGAATAACAATTTCCTTTCAAAATAAATTATTTTCATTTATAATACGGTGTTATTAAATAAGCTTTTTGAATGATCATATTCAGTATTAGATATCAATATTACTCGCCAGATTGGAAAAGACGTAGAGAAAAAGAACCGGATGGGAGCATCTTATTCTTTGCAATTGTTATACATTTATTATGTCATATGTTTATTCATTAATACAATAATAATATTTTTTAATGACAATAGATTTTTCAAATTGTTTATTGTTTAGGTTCAATACTTCTTTCTGATTTTTACGGTTTCGTACCTCAAAAGAAAAAAACGGAAAGCTGATCTGTCTGTTAGGTACATCTAATTTGCTCCGAAACCACTAAACTAATTGAGTCGACACTTGGTACTCACACACACATGCACACGCACACACCCACACACACAATAACGCGCACACACGTTTCTTTTTATTTCACACGATTCTTCAAAATCTACGCGGCGGAATTTGCTCAACTTATTTTTTTTATTTTAACTATACCATGTCCCATTATTTGGCGTCGCCTTTTCTTGTACTTTATCGTCCATTCAATATAATCTTGTGCTTGGTCTGCATTTTCGAGAACGTAAATATGTTTGAAATACAAGCCCAAGTGCGATGGTTAGTAGCACAGTGCACAGTGCTTCAACCACCGCCACTCAGCGACGGGTACCGAACCCGCCGCGTGCAATTCAGTGTCTACCAAGTCCGTTTCGGACATACACGTGCACGCACGGTTAACGACCTAACAAATGGCTTTAGAGGCTTAAGTATTTTGTTATGAACTGTTACGTTTACGATATCAACATTTTTAAAACTAATATTGTGTTTGATTAATATTGAAGCGTTTAATAACAATGCCATTACTGCTACCGAATATATTAACATGATTTATTGTCGGCGAGTTTGCAGAGGTGGTATCTCTGCGGCTTTGAAACTTTATAGTTAAACTTACCTTGACAGGTAACAACTTGTGAGTAATATTGCGTGCTGTTTATCGTCTACACGATATTTTGCCTACATGTGGAAAAGCGGATACTAATTCCATAATACCGTCGACGTCCGTTACATCATTGACAACATCAAGTGTCATTTGTAGGTAAGTGACTAGATAAATTCTTTAACTATAATACATCGCATAGCCCATTGGTCACGTACTCAGACGCGGCGCAGGGTGCGTGAGCGTTCGGGCGTAATCTGCCCGAGCACTTCGTAGGATTTTCTATGTAGTATTTTTATAATATATTATTTGTAAGAATATGTTCAATGATACATTTTTGTTACAGTTACTTTGGCAAAAATGTTCTAAAAAAGGAGGATATTACGAATATTTGCGGTAAGATGCATGATCGATTCCATCCCGTATAACATTTTGGAATTTCCAGCATTGTGACACCCACTGATCAAAATTAAATTCTCATTTCTGTACAGTCACTTTGTTTAGATGTTGTTGGTTGATAGTCTAACATCTTAAATGAAACATAACAGCAGGTGTAATGGCTGTCTTATGCAGATATCCTTTTACCTTTAGATAAATTTTTCTGTCACACATTGCGCCTGTAAACTGTCTCCATTTCATCCGTTTTCTTATTTTTCTGTGAGTAACATACTTTTTTATCTAGCTGTTTTTGTTAATTACCGTCCAAGGTATTTTAGTTATATCAACAAAGATGGAAAGCTACTTCCTATTGAGATCTTTATGTTGTCTGGGTTAATGGCGTTATCGAGAAAGAATGTTCAGTCTTTTTCGACTGATTTTCAGGCCTTTTATCTCTAATGCCTCTATCCAGCAGTTCAAATTCCAATAACAACGTCAAATTAAAACTGTAACTACCCAGTTTTAATTTTTTTTTCAATTTCCATAGTAGGATGTTAAAAAGGTCTAATGTATTGGAGGATGATTTTCCGTACAAAGGTACTTTCTTGAAAAATACTAAAACATATCATAATATATATTTTTTAAATTCAAGACTTAAAACAAGCAATGTTATTTCTAAAGGTTAAACGAACGGCCTTAGTATTTTTTTAAAATAGAATATTTTCAAGTGTCACATACACTTAAACTGACACCTTTAGAATAAAATTCATCGAAGATAGGAATTACTGTTAAATATATCTAAGCCAACAAAATAATAGCTTTAAGTTTATCTTATTACAGAGGCGGCATTGTCGCGTTGGATGGCTTTAGATAAGATTTGAAACAAAACAGACCTAAAAATTCACTCTTTATGACTGAGTTTCTTGCTCAAATCCTAAATGAAGGACTTTGCTCAACTGTCCCAAAAAATAACTGGTCAAAAGCGACTGAGATTATAAAACATGTGTCCTACAGGACGTTGTATTTGTAATATTTTTATTTAAAAAATGATTTTGCTGCTAATGCCATTCTAAGAACGCGGCCTATTCAAATATTCTGGCATGTTACAGGCTGGATGAATGAATAACCAAAGGGTAAGAACATCATTTAGAACATTAAGATAACACTATCCAAAAAGTTTGTCCTCGTGAGACATTGACATAGGACAAAATAGCAGGTAGGTTAATATTACTTAATTGTAAGTTAAGTAGGTAGGTCAGTCACCATAATGTGGCTTGGTATCACTCGTTACGGTCCAGATCAACGGTGAGGATGATTTAAACTGTCTATCTCAAAGTTTTATCTAAGTCAGCAGATGGAGAAAGAGGTAACGAAAGATTAAATATACCTATTTATAAAGTGAAAAATAGTGTCAAAGCGCAAGCTTAAAATTAAAGATTGTGAGAGGGATACTTTTCATCATTCTATGATCTCTTATAAGAAAATTTAAAAATTTTATAGTTTTTGATTATTCGCGATTTAGATTTTCTAAGCTTCGAAATGGTGGAGCGGAAACGAGCCAAATACAAGCGCGTTCCATCGCTGCAAGGGCTCAATGTTGGTTTTTATGCATTCTGAGCCTATTTCGGCATCTTTCACCTAACAGATAAAAAGGAAATCCAAGATCTTGTAATACATTTTAAATTTCTAAAGTAAGCAGGAAAAATCTCAGAGGGTCACTTTTATGAACGCTTTCTGGATAGAATAATATTATCTTCCTTAAAAATATCACTTGCTAATTATATTCACTCGAAAGAGAAACGGATATATATATATTAGCTGACCCGCCCGCTTCGCTGGGTAATTTTTATTATAAGTAAAATGGCGAAGGATTTACGGAATTCGAAAAATGAGTAGCCTAGAACCATCTACAGATCATTCCGCATCGAATGGCCCCAGTCCCATGTCCATATGTTTAGTAGTTTTTACGTGATTGGCGAACAAAGACAACCTATTTTCATTATACATGTATAGATATGATGTACTTGTATATATATAGATAAGTTATTTTATCTCTAAATGCAGTTAAAATAAGAAAGAAGAAAGCCCAAAAGCTGGATGTAGTGGCAATTTGATAATTTAATGTCTTATATTTTCATGTCTAAGTCCCCGATATTGCCTAATAAATAAAAAATAATATAAACATAATGTATAACTTTAATTAAATAAAGCAATTGTAATTGAACGAATAATGAAAACAAATTAATTAAAATTGAATATTGATATGGTATATTGCATGAAGATGATAAGTATACCAATATTTTTTCATTCGTTTGTTTTCGGTTTGGTTGATTCTCTATTTATTGATTCTCGCAGCATTTTCATTTTATAATCCGTTCTGACGAATCATCACAACTAAATTCGACATAATTTATTTTAGCAAAGTTATTCTGAGACTATTTTTCAAGATGTGACGTTGGCATAAAATTCATACGTATGCGGATGAAATACATGAAATTTCTGCAAACGTTTGAACAAAAGAATATTGTCAGCCAAAGGAATCACATTCGAATCTTGTGATGTTTGTATATAAAAATATTATAACATAAATAAATGTCGCTTTTCGTTATTTCTAAGATTCTGTCACAAATTTATATCAAAATTAATATATAGTAATAGAATAAATTAAAAATAGATTTTCGAAACTCGTACATAGCATATATATATATATATATATATATAAACTATTAGAAAAAGTTGACGTTGCAAAAATCTGTTGCAAATATCTATTTTTTTTTAACAATTGAAGTCGTTTAAAAAAATAAAAAGTCGAATCAGCATATATATATTTTTAAAATATTCCAATTATTTAATTTTTTTATTATTACAAACTACATGTTATAGAGAAATTTATTGATTAGGTGATAATCGAAATTTTTTTAAGAAAATATAATCCTTAATGAAAAATGGATTTTAAAAAAGATAAAGTTTTTATAAAAAATAAATTATTACTTGAAAATGCAATTATTGTTTGATAATTTTTTTGAGCCACGCAATATTTAAAGGATCATTCTTTGTATGAGCTCTTGCTCTTGCATTTTCTAATTTTTCATTTCTTGTTTAAATAAACGATTTTTTACAATACAATGAAACTTTCATACTAATATTCTTTTAATTAATTTAAAACCAATCACCTATGTTTTTTTTAGACAAATATTTTTTCTATTATTTTAAAACTTTTAAATACATGTCTTTAATCTTGCCTTTGTGAGTATTTCTTTATCATTTTAAATTCAGTATATTAGGTATTGCCTCGCTACTGCCACGTCGTCGTCAGTTTTCGGCTTCTTTAATTTAGTGGCTGGCGATGGCCTAGATCGCATTTATCTGTTCTCAAGCGATAGAGAAACGCTAAAACGAAACAGTGGAAAGAGAATGGGAAAGAAAAAGGAACATACCACGGGACAAGCGGCCTGGGCTCACTCACTGCGGGCGCATTCTCTTCCTTTCTCCGTTTTGGTCCAATGTCTTGATCACCGACTTGATAAACATACCGAAATTACAATTGGAACACGATGCTGACTCACGGGAGCCATCACATACAATGTCCCACACGAAAAATTATATGCGCCACGACGATATTAATTTGAACTGTGATGACCGCTAGATGGCGCTTCTTTCAGTTATGGAGGTGTCGAGGTATATCGGATTACTATTATGTCGTAACAAAGTATACTATAAACCACTAAAGTTAAAACGAAAACACCTAGGTTATTTCTGTTCGAAAAACTCGAAGGAGTTTTGTTCTAAAGCTCTTATTTTATTATTCATATAATAATTCGGTATTTTTTTGAAAAATCAACGAAAAAACTCTTTTGTGCATCTTTATACGTAATTTCAATTTTTTGACTTATCTTCCAAATTGTTTTTTTATTTGCACTTCGTGACTGGCCTTTGCAGACAGCAAATCCAGCCATGCGTTTTTCTTTTCACTAATTACTTCCTTTACTTCGAATTTCTACCATTGATTTTCTTTCTTGCTAACATTTGTTTTCTTATTCAGCACATATAGCTTTTTTTGTTTTGTTTACTAAAATATATTTCGTACCTTCAAAAATGCGTCAAGTTCTAGACGTTTGTAATGTTTGATTTTACCAGAGCTATCTTTCAATGGCTTTGCATATTCATTTTTTCCTTCGAATCGTGAAGCTTGCTACCTATTATTCGTTATAGCTTTATAGTGACCATTTTCGCATAGTATTACCAATGCTGACATAAAGCTTTAATTCAACAGACCATCAAGAAGTGGTTCGTCACTGACGTCACGGTACACTCTCGTTTTCATAACTGTGTTTCTTTACCATCATCGACAATTATAAAGTCTATCATACTTTTGTATTCTCCTATTCGCCAAATATATGTGTATCATTATGTACTCATAAATAGTGTTTGTCACACACAAGTTAAACTTTTAACAAAAAAAATTAAGATATACTATTTCCATATCATATATTCATATTGTGTTATATAGACACTTTATAATGATATCATTATAAAGTGTTTCAAAGATATTCCAAGTAAAAAAGCCCGGCTGTGGTAGCAGAGGTATCTTTATCTCTGTTAAAAAATAAAGTTAAAAAGAAATGAAAAGTGAATAATTTAGAAAATACGTTTCTGTAACATAGAAACATAAGCAGCAAAATTTTACAATAAGCTTATATATTTTCATTATTTTTAAATTATTTGAATAATTTATGATAAATATTAATGACGTTTTGTATAGGTATATTAAATGCTACTTAGATTATTTCACGAGAAGATGATAATTTATGTACTGTATTTATTCATTTTGCGTTTGAAATTATATCTATAATGTACAAACGCATAGAAGTAAAATATACTTGTAATTAATAAACATATTTATTTTTAGCAATATATTCGGATAAGGCAAATGATTCAATAATGCATAAACAGACAACAGAATATAACTGAATTTTATTAAAAAAAAAAATTTTCAACATTAATAATCTTAAATAGTGAATTGCGTTAAAAAACAATGGTGTACGCGGCGCTGACGAAAAGCACGGCGGGCACCAGCGGCATGTCCAGGCGCAGGCCCCTTGAGTACCTCAGCCCGTTGCCGCGCGTACGCAGCGACGCCACGCGCAACACGTTTGTTACGAAACAGCTGCGCTTGTCACCTACGTAATCAATACGCGACTGTAGTAAGATTGTTACAGAATCTGTCCCTACAACATACACTCGTAAGGGATAATTCTCTTCGGGAGACACGCAATCCTTGTATCTACTAGGAACATATTTCGGCTTTTAAAAATAATAAATCGAACATATCTCATTTTGCTAGACATTTAACAGAAACCGGTCATAAACTCAATAACCCGAATCATGGTTTCGATGTTTTGCATAGGTGTGAGAAAGAATGGTTAATTAATAAATAAATGTAAAATTTCCTGAGGATGTGCCTTGTTGGCATGAAACGTACGTAGAATTAACAATTTAACAGTTAGCGGAATTAGGTAATTATAAAAATAAATAACACTTGCTTAGGTGTTCAATATCTGTCGATCCTCTGGAATCAATATTCAATCATTTGGATAGAGATTCGTAGTGGAGAGGCAGATTCGAGAGTCAGCGGTGGGTTGCATGCTGCATGTTAATGCATGTTGCAGGCAAGCTTCTACTATGGATTTCCGCGAATTAACACCTCACAGAATACAATATTTAAAAATAATAGGTAACTTTTACGAATGGTCGTAGCTCAGGTACTAGCAGCAATTAAGTACGTGACGAAATTATGTACTCTAACTCCCTATGTATTCGTAAATCATTGATCAACTGCTGTCGTTCATGTTTGTACCGATGTTGCCTTAGTAGCAGTTTTTCGATCCATTTGTTCTTTTCATTAATAAAAATAATGATGACAAAAGAAAGGTGATTGGCATGAGACTTTCATTTTTCAAACGCATCCAATTGTAACTCTGAATTACAATCAAATTTTTTTTACGATTATATGCTTTAGTACATGTTAAAAAGGACATAGTAATTTATACTTGTGTAGATACATTTTGTAACTAAGACTACCCAGAATTTTCTAATCTAATATTTATTGGATAAATTAAAATGTTGTCAAAGCATCGTGCATGTGAAGATCTATGGTCTTACCTACCTTCCTCGGAAAAAGGCATGAGCTTCTAAAAGTAAAAATTACATTATAAAAATGATTGAGTTTTTGTGTTGGTAATTTGTGCGTAAACGGAGGATTTATTAAGTTTATTCATTTTTTCCTGCAACTTGCTAATTTCTTGAAAAATCCGACAATGTGAAAATAGCATAGATGTCAGACGTTAATTCGAATTTTATACACATTTTTTATGTAATTAATAATTCATCTCGATCTATAAGAAATTATATAAGCAATCATCAGATGATCTCTCGATAACTTAAAAAGATAGATACATTTATAGCGTAATTTATTAATGATTATGAAACGAAAGGAAATTGTATTTTACAATTTAATCACAAGGACATACGAGAAATTAAGTAATGTGCCCCGCATTATTTATTTCTAATTCCATGGCCTTAATCATTGCTCAAACTCCATCATAATTTTGATGTTAAAGAAGTGGTACATCTTCCATTCGATTTAATTTCGTTCAACGTCTACAGTTACTCAAACGACAATAAATAACGGTCGTTATTGACGCCATAGTTTAATTTTTCATGTAGGATTCTTTTGTTGTTTAAATAGTAACTAAGCAACTCCTCCAATGCTATACAACATTAAACATTATAACTGGTAACATTGGTTTCCTTTTCCGTCCGATATAGCAGTTGTGTCAGATTTTACTCGGCCGTAGGTCCGCGCCGGCGTTCACTACTAACGCCCTACGTCATTTAACAACTGGCGGCACGATGGGTTATGTGCTCGCCGAGGCACGCGGCCAACGCTTCGATTTATGTCATAACACGAGTTTTATATAAAAGGGAGACAATTTCAATTTAGGAAAATGAACAGGAAAAACTGTGAAATGACTAACGATATACCTACTTGTTGAAACAATAATGTCTATTGCATCTAGGGTTTGCTCAATGTATCAACATCGCTTTACTAAAATTTGAAATGTAATATTTGTTTATTTATCTGTTTGTGTATAATGCATTTAATTAATACTAAGATTATAAACTGTTAAAATATAATTCTCTAATATTACAGTTTATGTTACATGTTACAGTTTACAGTATTCCTCGTTATTAATAATCACGTTAATGTTATTGACTCGTATTTTATTTTGATTTTTCAAATTTAATTACATTTGATGTAACTTAAAAGTCACCTGCAGATTTACTCTAAACTAGGACGCAATTTGTTCGTTGAAGAACGCTTTATCTCGGACGAAATACACTTTTCTGAATTAAAAAAAAATACTAGACATAAATACGCATTTTTCAGCGAAACATCCAAATTTACCTCTCAAAACAATCGTGTAGTTAACAAAAAGAAAATATTTAATTCAGATAAGTATAGGTGCTAAATAAACTTTTTTCTTGTCTCTCGGGGTGAATATACTTAATACTGGTAAACCATCAGAGCTCTAGACTTTTAGACTCGCTCGCTTCTGACGTACGATGTGCTTATCGTTTACCGCGTGATAAAAGTAGTCACAATGCTATACGTTTTAATCGAAAACAGGTAACGTTTATTTGTAATTGATATCTTAAAAAGGAGGCTGTCTACTATTCTCATACACATGCATATGTTCACGATTTTCTTGAAAACTGCTTAGTTTCTTTTTCTAATCCTTTCGCGGTATCAGGTTGTGCCTCAGTGGTGGGGATGTAAAAGACCAATTTTGTTTGCATCAAAATAAACCAGTGCATCTTCTATTAACACGTCGCATTAAATACTAAATTGAAACAGCTCAAAGGCTAATTACAAAGATAATACTTACATAGTGGATTATTGCCATTATGAAGTATCACTTTATTGTCGCTATAGTATTAAACTGAATTTCTTCTCCGTAAACTTAAACCGAAAGTTTTAACGATGTTTGTAAATAGCCTGTCATGACACATAAAATGTGATAAATACTTAAAAGTTAACAATTAAAGTAGTAGAGCTTTCCACTTGTCCCGACCTATACGCGCTTTATTTTTTAAATCAAAAAAAGTATTAATTTTAGTGGTTTTTATAGTTTAAATCTGTATTTATAAGTACGCTTGAAAAATAGAATAGGAACCATAAAATCTCAGCTATATATAAATGGAGTCAGACAATAATTTTCGCCCACGCGGTATTATACAACATGTTGTCTGGTCCATTAGAGATAATTGTGTAGCAAATTCATGCATGAAAGTATTGTTTAGGAATAAACATCCTCAAAAAATTCCTCAAAGCCACAGAAACGTACGTAAAATTCAATGCTTAATTAATCACAATCAAAATAACTAATTCTTGATAAATTTTATTGAATGCAAATATTAATTTCAATTACAGAAATTAATCAATGAGAATAAATGACCAGTTTTTATTATCACACATTTATTTTTGTAATTGCAATTAAAAAAAGAACCAAATAAAAGGTAAATTTTTCAAAATCGTATTGGATATGTGAATAACCCAAATATGTTCTGTATGATTTCAGTTGTTAACATAAATACTAACACCAAAAATTATACCAGCAACTTTTTTGTACAATTTGTTAGTTGTCTACGTTACATCACATTATCTAACTTCATTCGTGAGTATTAAGTATTTTTGTATTATTTTACGAATAAAAGCCACAGACCGCTACCAAGCTAAAACTGCTCTTTCAAATTTGGTAACCGATAAATCAAGACCAAATGTCGTTCAGATTAAATTATAAGTTACTTTCATAGTTATATAGCTAGTTTTGCTAGTGTGGGCCTCCTGCAAAAATTCCAGTTATGTCATTTTCGACGAAATTAGGTCCTTAATGTAATAAATTTTTATTCGCATAAAATTTCATTTTATTCCATATCCGATCCGTCGATAACTTAATAAAATAAGTATTAAACAAGTGTGAGTCGGACTCTCTCACCGAGGGTTCCGTATAAACCTGAAAGTATATAAGTAAAAGTTCACCCATCACGACAATCGAGTCATAGTTATGGTCTTTTTATTGCAAAATGAAATCCATAACATTAAAATGTGGAAAGCTGGAGGAGCGAAAATTTAAGACAAAGGTCTGTTTATTGTTTAAGTAATCTTTTATTTTATTTTAACAGATATCATTTATTTTATAACACAACTTAAATACCGACATTAGCCTTGCAGCAGTCTTGCAAAAGTTCTTTAATCAAAGTTGTTTAGTCATTTTTTAGAAATCTGTTTCAAAAATTCTAATTAAGTATAAATTTGAACCAGATCTGTAAATGGTGACTGAAAAAGGTATGAATAGTAAGTACCACATTGAAGATTGAAGTTCGAAAAAACGTTAACTATAGTTGTACTACTTCTTGTAGTGCTAGTGTTTATTAACGGAAACATGTTTATGGATGAAAAATATGTGGAAATTCCATTTTGGGGATTCATTCTAAAATCGATATTGAAGTCTCCCACAACAATCAGACGAGAACATGAATTATACCTATTGAGGTTGCTGCCGTATATTGTTGTATTTACGCATTGTACTGCAACATTAATTTGACATTGTGGTGACCTATGTACAATTATTACTCTGACATTAAACATTTCAAGATGCACGCATTCACAATGGCCGTTTGCAGCGCCTGGGTTATTTATATAATATCTTTTACTTCATCCGTCTGTCATCACGGCATCCTTAAGATTGCGACGTGCATACGCAATAAAATGTTATCCCCTCCCCATACACAGAGATAAATCGCGGTCAATGCGGTAACTACAATTATGTTCATAATTTTTTTCACAGCATAAAGGCAATTAGACCTACGTATTTGATATGAATTTGTTCATGAAGAAAAGGGTAATAAGTATATAATTATTTAAAAAAATGATTATGTGATGTAACTAAAAAGTTAAGGTTTTCGAAATTTTTCCTTTATGTATGTTACAAAACGTCGCTTTATGCCAAATTTCAAGATTCTAGGTCGACTGGAGGTACCCTGTACGTTTTGATTCCCTTGCGAGTAGTTGCGAGTTTCAAAATATGCGGCTTAAATTGCTGTTTCTTTTGATCGCGTTGAGATAGAAGTTTCATTTTGTTACAGCTTAAAGATATAAACCTGAGTATTTGATATGAATTTCAATTTAATACCTTTAAGCGTTCATGAGAAAAATTGTAGTAAGTTTAAAATTATTACAAATATTTTTATTATATGATGTAACTAAAAATTTATAGTTTTCATAATTTTTCCTTTATCTGTACTATAAGAAGTAGCTTCTTACCGAATTTCAAGATTCTGAGTTCACGGGAGTACCCTGTAGGTTTTGATTCCCTTGCGAGTGTCGAAAATTTGCGGTATAAACGGCTGTATCTTTTGATTTCGTTGGCTTAGAAGTTTGATTTTTTCAAGCTCTAGGAGACTAGAGTATCTGATATGAATTTCAGCTTGATGCCTCCACACGTTCTTGAGAAAAAGGGTCTTGACCGACAGACGGACAGATGGACAACAAAGTGATCCTATAAGGGTTCCGATTTTTCTTTTTGAGGTACAAAACCCTAAAAATTAAAGTAAGAAGCTCCAAAAGAAATAGTTTTATATTAATCAAATTCTGTATCAAAAAGTAGAAAGTAACACGGACAATAGTCTGTCTCCCCTAATATTCTGGTTTCTGGTGTGAAATCATGTAAGACAGATAGCAGGGCGCCTACTCCAGTCCGCTGCCGAGAGCCACTTTCCATCACTAAATCAGCGGACTTAGTATAATTCTGGGGCTCTTATTATGAGACAAAATATATACCCCCTTCCATATGTTTAGACGACAAAAAAAATTTTCAAACGCCTAAATTGGTACCAAAAATTAGCCATTTTGTTTTTTTTTAATGATTTTAATATATCCAGTAACGGAAGTGCACTAAGAAAAATTTAATTGTATAGCTTATCGAAATTGGTTTATAAGTTTAGTAGTTACGAGGGAACATAGGGACGGACATATATACATACAGACATAAGGGCCAAACATATAACCTTCTCTTTGGCATTCGTCGCATTCGGGAAATAAAATCGCTTCAAAATGAATAGTGGTACTTTTGGTTCTATAAGAAGCAATAACTCTATAGTTATTGCTGATCCGTGATACCTTGAAAAGGAAATTTATTAATTTTATAAGACATTTCCAGTTAATACCAAAACTAATTAAAAATTGAGAAATTTCAAACACCATTGATCGTAATGAGCGCACTTGTTCGAAGATGGCACGTGAAAGTCACACATATTCACATTTACACCGCTCAAAATGAGAATGTCTAATCGCGCCGGTGACGACATGTCCAAAAGGCGTGTGTGATCATCACGCCGCCTTCAATATCATACTTAAACATTTACATTTACAATTTACACTTGACGAAAGCATCCGATAACTACGGTGGCGAGCATGAATGTAAAAAGAAGTCCAAACAGGGATGATATATTTATTTTTACGGCCGAATGGAAAACAGCTATTTGCTACATCATTCTTTTCGACTTTGATAATTTGCACAAAATAAAAATGTGCACAACATGCGCCAGAATGCTGTTTGCATTTTAATTTACTTAGTTATTTCGCCCGACTTACATGGGGGTTATGGACCTAGAATTCGAGTTGAATGGAAGTACAAA
The DNA here is from genome assembly GCA_005406025.1 of Eumeta japonica. Lineage (NCBI taxonomy): Eukaryota > Metazoa > Arthropoda > Insecta > Lepidoptera > Psychidae > Eumeta > Eumeta japonica. Next base: position 14,511 of record BGZK01002028.1, read on the forward strand.
AATGCTTTAGCTCCAAGAAAATAAAATTTAAAACCAAACAATCGGAAATCGTCATCGTCATCTGAAACTGCAACAACCAGTTCCGCAAATAACTTCGGAATTTCTTTCGTTTCAATTGTTTTTATTTTTCCTGGAATGAAATTATAATTTATTTAACGTACTTTTAAAATTAAATTATATGGAATAAATCAAACAGCTTAAAATACATATGAGTTTAGTTACATTATTCACCGTCAGTAGGCGTCACTTTTTATGCTCTTTCTTTTTGTTCCATTTATATTTTTTGCACTTGTTAATGAAAATTGCTTGAGTATTAGCTATAAATCAAATCCAAGTTTACAATAACAAACATTAGAATATTTCGTGCGGCACTGGAGCCTGTTGCTCCAGCAAAAACAAACAATAAAAAAATATTTACGTGTGATGAATATATCGCATATTGATGGGCAATACGTCAGTTCAAATTATATTGCCCTCCGAATCGACGTGTAATACACTTTATGTGTATTCATGTAGATACATAATTTTGATAGGGCTATTTCAGACCATTGACATTTTCCAAAGGAATCTGTGGGAGAATGCTTATAACGGTAGGTGGTCACCATAAAACGAAAATATATGATCAATAAAATTTCATGAAATTAAGTGAAACACGGAATGGATTACACATTTGGTTCTATTTGATGAACTACAATTATAATAAAACAAAGTCACTATTGATTATTTGAATTACTTGAGAGTTTTTGTATATTGCAAATAAAATTAAGTTATCAATCGATTGCTATAAGTAACTATCACAAACAAGAAATTGGAGAATCAATTGAATCTTTCCCAACAAACACTCGAACTTGATGTTAATGCTGTCATAGAACCGTCCCAATGGGACCTACGATAATTTCTTAATAGTATTTTAAGAGGCAAAATGCGCTAGTGATCATCGTCGCCCATGATCGCATGACCCGCAACCAGGATCTTATATTGAAGAACTCATTAACGTAGTCGATTGGAAAAACTATATTCAAATATTTTATTGTATTTGGCAGAAAATTGAACGCGAAGCATAAGGTGCTAAAGTGCCAGCCATTAGAATGATGGTGGTGAGATTTTTAGTAGCGGAACAATGAAGGAAGTCAACGGCAAAAATTGAATATTTTTTCAGTTGAATTGAATATTTTTCAGAGCACGCCCTATTATATTGCGTTCAAATGTCTACAAAAACACTACGTCTCTTTGCAAAAAATCGAACGAGTCAGTAAGATAATGCTTATCGACTTTGAGCGCAAACTGATTTATTTAAGGAGGTAGAAACGGAATATTTTAATATGAGTAGATTTGACAATTTGAGTGATCATCGTCGTGCAAAATTTAGTGCATCTACGATAACATACGCTGCTGTAGAATATGTGCAGTTCAGCTGCCAGTAAAATCTTTATACATGTAACTACTCTTCAATCGATTTTTTTATTGTCAAGCACATGATTCTGCTATCACAAGTAACCAAGCATCAAAATATTACCGTATTTCTGGCTAGAGCGGATCCACTCTCTTTAAACTGAATAGATATAAAAAAAATTATACAATTTTATACGTCTCTCATCATTTTTTATCAAGAATATAACATCACTTCAAAGGCGTTCCCTTTTATATTTTCTCACGGCAGATGCAGATAACATACATCAAAAACCTAACAAAGCAAGCAAGGTAACATTCCCGTTAACGTATAATGATGGCATACATTTCCCAACGCGATATAAATTTTTAGCTTAATTCAGTCAAAAATATAAATTACTGACAATTTTATTCTAGAATGCCAGTGTCAAGATACTCGTTTTATGTACATTTAAAACTAAATTCCAGCTTATAATATTAATCTGTTATGTTGTTCGACGCCGCGTTAAATTACCTTTAGTTCCCTATCAAGGCTAAACACAAAAGCTCTAAATGAGTTACGAATAGCCTTTTGTTAGTAATTCATCGTGACGCGAATGACAATGTGCACCTTGAAGGTTACCACTTAAGTTAATAATTTTTTCCTCGAGTCAGATAGAGTAGTTATTACATGGCAGTGGAATAAAAATCAACATTTCTAAAATTCGTTTAGAATATTTTTATTAAATCGGAAAATAAACTAATAATTTAGCAACACATTTATAAACAATGCTTTTAGCTAATCGATTACACAAAACTTCCAAAGTTCTAATTTTCACTGAAAAACCATTGTGGAAAAATGGAAAAACATTTTTTTTGGTGCTTACGACATATTTTTTTAAAACTGCATCCATAATGTTTTTGATTTTAATGCCGCTTGTAGGTGTAGGGTATTTAATAAACCAAAACTTAGTATCTGTTTTTTTCGCTTGGTTAGTTCATATTGAACAAAGCATTCAAGTAGCCACTTTAATTATTTCTCTACACGTTAAGAAACGCAAATATGGAGCTCTCTTAAACAAACTCAACGAGATCAATACAGATTTCCAGTGTGATAAAAGTCCGTATGAAATAAGCATTTACGAGATGTGCTTCGTGATATGGATTTTCGTACTGGGTCTGTTTTTTATCATGTCCACTGCGATCAACATCCATCATCGAGTCGACGTCACCGGACTGCTCCACGGGCTGTGGTGGTGCGCCACCTTATTCATCATACATTTTTACATGATCAGCGTTGCAGCGACGTCGTACAGCATATCCGAGGTGATGACAAAACTAAACCTGGCGGTTCAAAAAATACTTCCTAAAAGGAACGATGAGAATGTTTTGTTGGTAGGAAATGACAACGAACTGTTTTGTGGGACCTTAAAGCGTATAGAAGACGCTTACAACGACCTATGCAACTGCTGTTCAGCACTCAATGACGTTTTCGGGTTTTCGGTGAGTCACAAATCGTATACGCTTCATTAGTTCATTACCTTCACAATTAACCAATTCAGATTAAGAATTGTTAGCTCCATCATTTAGGCTTACGAATGAGTTTTGTATTCCTTGAGAGAGGAAACTAAAGTCAATAAAGGAACCGGGGGATGCACTTCTAAGAAAATGGAAGTTTTATAAACTAAATAATTGAAATTTACATCGCTATGGCTTTCAGCTCTGAATGTCGGTAAAGAATTATAACAATGGTGAATGGACACAATTTTGCACTCTTAGCAAGAAAACTGGAGCGTAAAATTTTTCGATTAATGGCCCGTGCCTTGATTTAAAATTTCTATATATTTCTAGCGGGCATCTCTCTGCGTCTATGACTATTCTAATCCCTAGAATTTCTAAAGGTATTTATTATACTAGAAAACTATTACTAGAAAAGGTATAACTATTAATGGCAGCAGCAACTTGAATCAAGGAGTCTGTTACTAGCGCGCTATTGTGAAATACGCTGTCTAAAACTTTTAAAGTATAACAAATTCATATAGAAAAGAGTCATGTAAAAGAAAGTAATGTAGAAAAGTCCGCGATAGCAAATATTTATCATATATCTGCTGCTACCAGAAGTATAGTGATTAAGGTTTATTCATATTGATTATATTATAATTTAAATTACTTAATAAAACGCACTTAAGGTTTACTAAATTTTTTTTTTAATTTACTAGTAATCCAAATATGTTTTATCTGATTTCAGGTATTAATCATAATATCAGCAGCATTTGTGTACAATTTGGTTATCGTCTACTTAATATCGCGTTTTATAACATTTTCTGTAAGTAAGATTTATATTCAAATTATGCATGAAAAAATTAATTCAAACCAGGTGTGTATTCAAACCAGCAGATTTTTTTTGTAAACTCAACCGTTTTAGATGTTTGTTATTGTTGCATTTTGTAATAAATGAAATTTGCATTTTCAACTCTAATTTTATACATTTACACAATTTCTGTCTTACGTAAATAAATGAATTTTAAAGATTCTTAAAGCTGTATTCACATTTCAGAAGGTCTTCGCCGAATTTATGAACATACTGCAACTAGGGATTGCATTCTACGCCATGACGATGATGGCCGTGAGCTTCGAGGCCGTGCAGCGCGTCGCGCGAGAGAAATACTCAAATCCCATATTCCACTTTTTTCACGAATAATCTAGAACCTGAATCATAGATACAGAGTACATCCCTGCGACCTTCCACGATGTAAACACCGCCGTGTGCAAAACGTCTAGAACAAAGGAAGTACGTCCCAGCGACCTCTGCAAAGACGCTCCAAGGTGCCCGGACGAACCAAACAAAGAAGCATTCATCGACGCCCGCTGGATGACCGGCCACGTAGGACATCCCCGTCCCCGTCAGCCTCACATGCCCGCAGACGCCCATGTTCCAGACAAAGGAACCGTAGCTTATATAAGGACGGCGCGCACCCGCTCCACGCTCTTGATGTTTAACTCTCGACCTATAAGACAGTGCTATGTAAACGCTTTTGTACAATATACTTTTTAAAAGGTATTAATACAGCCAAATTATTTTTCTGGCAACGTGGGTCTGCAAGTGTAAAATCCACCATCTAAAGTTGTAAATTTTAGAAAAGTGATAAATCAGTGTAAATTCAGTGATTTAAATCTAGAAAGCTGTGTTATAAATCCAGTGAGTGATCCTCAAGACCATCGAAGTCTCGAGCATTGAAGGCGATTTACACAGGGTATCAACCCTTAATTGCAGCCCGAATCCTACAAATGCGAAAAATTACACTGCTGTAAGTACTTAGCGTATAGTATCTTGTCTAGGTCTCACTATATGTCCAAAAATCCTTCCCTACCAAAATCCCTACTAACCCCCTCTAAATTGAAACTCAACATAATGGCTACCTCACAGCTAGTTGATCTTGGAGGCTTAATTGCATCGTACGATGGCAACCCCCTAACAATTTATGGATTCATAAGGGATGTGGAAAGGTTCATGACAATAAGTGGTGGCGAAAACCCTCAGAATTTATCGAGAGTGATCTCGAAAATAACAGGAAAGGCCAGAGAGCATCTTAGTGTCCACCCCCATGATGGAACGTGGAACAGCGTAAAAGCGCTCCTCCTAGAGAAGTGTGAAGATCCGCGAACGGTCGACATGATACAGACCAATATACAGATGATGCGTAAACATAGCACTTACGCAGATCTATTAGAGAGAATCCAAAGGGAACTCTACCTAATAAGGGGAAAATATATCAAATTGAACCCCACTATTAACGAAGATCAGTTAAAAAACATTATGAAAGTATATGAAAATACTGCCCGAATGACAGTTTTACAAACGCTCCCAGAGCATTTAACGTACTTATATGAAGCAACTGGAGGATTAGATTCCTTACGAGATATGCTTGTAAAATTAGAATTACATGGTAAAACCAATAGCCGTAAGTCAACGTCGAATACGACAATAAAACCAGCAGCTACAACGAACAATTTCAAAGGTACACCTCCACATCACGTACCTGTCCTTATTATAAACAACCACATATTATGCCGCATCAGCCGCATTGGTCCAGAAACGTGCCTAATCAGCAACAGTGGCACCAACATTTCAAAGCGCAACAACAACCAGCGCCCATAATCAACAAATACGACACCGACGTCACGATGAGGTCCCGTAACACAGAAAATACTGGAAACACAGGAAAAGGACCGCAAATCAATATAGGAAGAGGACGAGTTGTCCGAGAACTATATAACCAAGAGATACATCAAGACGACGAAATAGTCTATGACTCGGAAGGCAATGCGTACAAACGCATATGCGAACCTTACCTAACACAAGACGTACCCCCGGAAAGCGACGACGAATTTGGAGACGGTAATGATGAAAATTTTTACGAAGAAACAGATGTAAACGAAAACAAATAGCAGTAAATTCCTTAAACCCTAAGTTACCCTACATAGAGTATAAAAATTTTAGAATATTAATTGACACTGGATCATCAAGATCATTCATGAATCCAGCTACTTATATAGCATACTTTGACGACATCCCAGTACAGCCCGAGAAGTTCGAAGTGAAAACAGCACACGCCCTATCACAACACGAAGGCAGTATAACAACACCCCGTGGAACCGAATATTTAAAAACAAGTAGAAGTGCCGCATAAATTTTATCTTTTCCATTTTCAGACAAATATAATATTCTATTTGGATTAGATATATTAAGACAAGCTGGCATGGAAATAAGAGGAAACCAGTTAAAACTAGGAAACAACACAATAGAACTAAACTACAATAGCGAAGATAGAAATAGATTTGGAAAATTTGTTTCAACAATATAATAAAATTTTCACAGTAGACGTCACCGATAGCGTCACGACTAAAGTCAAACACGAGATTAAGCTGACCGATGACTCACCCGTATACCAACGCCCGTTTCGATTACCGCAAACGCAGCGCAAGGAAGTGAAAGCAGCTGAAGAAACTTTTAAAGGAAAATGATACGCCCTTCTGATTCACCTTGGGCATCCCAGTACATCTAGTATCCAAAAACCAGATAGTACAGGACATAAAAGTTTCGACTTGTGATAGACTATAGAAAACTGAACGAGAAGACACGATCAGACCGATATCCGTTGCCTAACATCGAAGATATTTTGACACAGTTAAACAATTGCAAATACTTTTCTACCATTGATCTAACAAGTGGATATCACCAGATACCTATGGATAATAACTCAATTGAGAAACAGCATTCATCACGCCGGAAGGACATTACGAATTTTTGCGAATGCCATTTGGATTAAAGAACGCACCCGCTACCTTCCAACGAATGATGAACGACATCTTAAAAGGACTCATTGGAAATATCTGCTTAGTATACTTAGATGACATCATCATATATTCCGAAAACAAAAAACAACATCTAGAACGACTAAAGAAAGTGTTCGATGCTTTACAGAGAGCCAATTTAAAGATAAACAAAAATAAATGTAAATTTCTGAAAACAGAAGTGGAATTTTTAGGACACAGGTTAACACCACAAGGAATAAGACCAACCCAGGATAAAATAGAGGCCATTACAAAGTTTCCCTTACCAAGAACCGTTAAGGAAACTAAATCATTTCTAGGACTTATTGGTTACTATCGAAAATTTATTCCCAACATGTCGAAAATCATTAAGCCGTTAACAAACTTAACAAAAGCTGAAAAATTCATAATAACAGATGAGTAAAACGAGCCTTTAAACAAAGCAGATCTACTTACTAACGCCCTATCCTATCCTATCCTGATTACAATAATACCTTCACCTTAACAACTGACGCCTCAGACAAAGCCTTAGGCGCAGTACTCTCAGAACCAGCACCCCATAGCCTACGCCTCCCGTACCCTTAGCGAGACCGAGACGTTACAATACAACCGAAAAAGAGTTGTTAGCAGTGCTTTGGGCATGGCAACACTTTCGCCCTTATATATATGGAAGAAAATTTAATTTAGAGACTGACCACCAACCGCTTACTTGGCTGTCAAAATTGAAGGAAACGATTCAATATCATACATCCGATCCTTAACAAAAATTATTAAATATTTAGGAAAACCTAAACACGTCGTACACGATCCTGACAAATTGATGAATTCCCTAACTTTTAAAGAACATCTTACAAACTTGTTATCTATCGATGTACACCAGACAAGCATAAGGCATCATACATCGAACGGTGATAGAAGAAGCCCACTCGACAATAATCGAAAAATATCGAGTGATACGAGTGCACAGCGAACCAGGAAGAACTCATGGCGTTAACGATAACATGTTACAATAGTACAAGCACTCAGTAACTAAATGCATACATCAAGCATTATTTGGTTTAGAACCAAATCAAATCGAGATACCTGACGAGGCTATTCTGTTACAGAATTATAACAAAAAACGTTATGATTTGTTAAGAAACCTCCATAACGCAATGATAGACAACATGGACCTGGCAAAAGGTGAAAAAGAATAAAAGGGAAAATAGAAAAGATAGCGAACCAATAGAAAGGAACGTCAGTTTATATACCAAATCATAAACATAGACGAAACAAGAAGGAACCGCCTTTCGTTGGACCCTATCCAGTTATCAAAACACTCCCACGAAACACCTATCTAATTCTAGGTCCCCGAAACAACAAAATGAAGTACCATAAAGACGAACTCCGTATTGCAGAGTTGCCCTCACACAGCATGGCGAGTCGTCAAACTTTCGAAACAACCCACGGGCCCCTGATAGAAATATCGCACGGTCCCGCTATGAAGATCAACGGTCATTGGCACATTATACACCAAAAACCAACAAACATATAGTATACTTTAAAGTGTGTGAAGTGCTACTGACGAAACGGTTACAAATTGTTCGAAACGCAAATGGACAGTTTATTGTTTCTAAATCAACCCGGATTGACAATTTTTATATTGTAGAAATTAAGGATATATTCAGTGTAAAGGACGAAAAATCTACCAATGTAGAGTGTCCGAATTCGTATGTAAGTAACGAAATTGGTACGATATATGTATATGTAAAATATCCTACCACTTTCACATTTCTTTGTAGTAATGGATTACATAGCGATAACTTACGCGGAAACATTTTAATTAAAAAAGAATGTAATTTTAAAATGAACGACATATATTTTCAGAAAACATTTGAGACAAAAGATCAAATATACATTCCAAAAATTGAATATCAAAATATTATTCCGGCTAAGCCCTTAAAATTCGATGAAAATAAAGAGAAATTAGAGCAACAGCTCCTAACGCTTGGAACTTATGAAGACCAGGTGAAAACGCACGTAATTCATTACAACCCATATATAATTGTAATCATAGTTATAATCATTTTTGTATGCACTGTCGTATATCTTTATAAGAACAGAGATAAATTTAAAAACAAATATGTGACAGCTATTCTTCCTAGTAGAATAGTTAACGAAAATGTTAATATTCCGTAAATCCACACCTTTGAGGTATGTACTTTACTTTTAAGGGGAGGAGAGAGAAATACTCAAATCCCATATTCCACTTTTTTCACGAATAATCTAGAACCTGAATCATAGATACAGAGTACATCCCTGCGACCTTCCACGATGTAAACACCGCCGTGTGCAAAACGTCTAGAACAAAGGAAGTACGTCCCAGCGACCTCTGCAAAGACGCTCCAAGGTGCCCGGACGAACCAAACAAAGAAGCATTCATCGACGCCCGCTGGATGACCGGCCACGTAGGACATCCCCGTCCCCCGTCAGCCTCACATGCCCCGCAGACGCCCATGTTCCAGACAAAGGAACCGTAGCTTATATAAGGACGGCGCGCACCCCGCTCCACGCTCTTGATGTTTAACTCTCGACCTATAAAGACAGTGCTATGTAAACGCTTTTGTACGAAATATACTTTTTAAAAAGGTATTAATACAGCCAAATTATTTTTCTCGCGCGGCCTGCGCCGCTCCCTGGCGCTGTTGAGCAGCGAGCTACACGCAGGTAACTTGGCACTTAAATGGGCAATATCTCGAAATAAAATTCTCTATTTGTAAAATCAGGTAGAAAGTTTTTTTGTATCTTATACATAAATTCGAATATTTTTTCATCATATTTCATTTATATTCAATTATAATATAATAAGTATATGCCATTTTGTTGAACAATGTTGCCATTTTGTAGGTAATGAAATAATCCCACTGCTTTAAAAATTTTTATCACAAGTCCTAAAAATTCTTCAGCAATGGGATTGTGTCACTACTCACAATATGACATATATATACATCATAATTAAATGAAACAAAATATGATCTTGAATTTGTATACGAAATACGAAAAAACTTTTCCCTCTACGTTATACGTAGTTCATAAGTTATTCTTCTTTAGCGTGATTATTATCAAAAAAAAGTTAGAATTATTTGTGTAAAATAATTTATCTGATATACGTTATTTTCTGTTTAATTAAATATGTAATTTTACTAATAAAAAATATAACTTATATATATTGCCTTAAATATTGATAAAAAAATTTACCAATATAAAAAATATGTACGCGCGTGAGAACTCTATTTCTTTGGCGTAATTAAAAAAATGTTTTCAATGTAGCAATTAAAAACAATTTCTCACTGGAGTGGGATAGTCAATACGACTGATAAAGTTTAATTTTAAAACGAAAAATGAAAACCATAATATTTATTTACTTATACAAAGTGTAATACAATTACATTTTTTTTTTTGAAATTATAATAATTAATTATTAAGCGAAAAATAGGATTGGAAATATGTTAAGGTTATTTTGTAGCCATCTTCCATTTTGCATTGAGCTTCACAAAATTCACCGACCGATGTCACTGTTGAACTTGCTGATTCACTTTCCCTATATCTCAGTGGCTCGATTGAATTTTAAAAATCGGCCGAGGTCAAAAATTTTATTTTTTTATGCCGATTCAAATAAGCTCAATTTAGAAATTCTAAAGTTATCCATCATCAAGATATATTGCGGCGGGGAGGTATGAGGTATGCTAGAGGGGAAGTGGGGGGAGGCCAAAATCGATTTGGCAGAGAGGAGCAGAGGGGTATAACCCTCGGGTGTATGGTTACTTACTTGGTAACAGGACACCTAAAAAAACAGGAAATAGAAAATAAGGAAAGGATTTAATTCGAGGAGTCATAAGTACACAGGAAACATATTTATATATAAACAGGGAGTAAAATAAAAACCTACCTCTCAAAGGGGATAAGTCACCTAATTGTCACCGAAATTAAATATTAAATAGAGGTATAGTACTGAAAGTACTATACTAATAATTTTAAAGGGATGATCGAGGGAGGGGCTAGTATTTTAAAGGCACCTAAATGGTGACCTAAGGACAAATTTTGAAAAAGTGCGGGATATAATACCAACCGAGAGACAACGAGTGACTTACGAATTAATATTATTTTTTTATAATTATAAGCACTTTCAAGTGGCAAACGTTATTGACGCATGAGTTATTAGTGGTCTGTAGTTGCTTGCTTAAGCGCTTGCGGGAACTTCATACTGTAGTTTTTATGTCACCCCGATAAAAATTATTTCTCATAATTTTTTCATAATGCCCCATAAGAACTTTAATTTCAATAAATATACATTATAATATAAATATTATTTTGTAAACAACATTTAACAGTGTAAAATATTATTCTTCAAAAATTTATTTATATAAATACTTATACAAACATGTATATTTATGATTGGATTCCACTAGCTTCAATCATAACGCCAATTACGTGTGGCGTTACTATTACTTCAATCATAACACGCTATGACGGTAGTGAAGCCGTTCATTTTTTACGCTAAATTTATCCCGTTGCTTTGAGGTACACGATAGGTGAAAGATTTCAAACTATCGTCTGTCATGTAACTATTGCGCGTCACTCGTCTGCTACACGCAACGCTAATGGATTCACTTTTGTGTGTTTTTCTAAAAGTTGATAAATAGTTCTAACCAGAAATAAATAATGTGTTTATCAACATCGTCACATTCATTACAAGCTAAAAATACACTTTGTATTTTTATTGCAATGATATACACACCCAAAGAAGTATGACTTCAAAATTTTTTTTCTGTCATGTGTTTTATTTTTATATTAACTATATTTAACATTCAAAATAAAAGCTGTACGTAATTTTGTCAGGTGATACATCATTGCGAGTGTTAGCGCGAGATGTGCTGCACGCGGTGCGCGCCCGCCAACCGCGGCTGAGCGCGTGCGGCCTGTTCGAGCTGCGCATGACCCTCCTCACCGGATTGCTCTCGCTCACCGCCACATATTCTATAGTTTTGTTGCAGTTCACGCATTTCCTATGATCACCATATTCACTTGGTTGTCACGACTGTTTCAAGCAATGTTCAACAGTTTAAGCTATTTGTATTTATTAATAGAAGATATTAAAGAAGTACGAAAGTTGATCATAATAAAAAAATGTAAAATAGAAATTAAATAATTTGTGAATACGATACTAGATTTTTCAACAAAATTAGTGTTTATTACAAACTTAGCACATTTTGTCTATATGCCTTTGTTTATTTTTATAATCATACAAATAAATTTAGTAAAATAAGTTAATCATTAAAATCAGTATCTGAATTATGTCTGATGGGTAATAGTGCTTAAAATTTTGGTGGCTTACACAATGAGTATTGTTATCGACAGATGGTGTCTGCGTTAATAAACTTTTCTTTCCTTTATAACCTTCATATAAATATTTTAATACTCATGAAATACTCATGAGAAAATGTATTTACTACTTCTGTACCTCAGTTGTGTATGAGTACAACGCACGTATCTTTGCTGCTCTGAATTGCGTGTAATCGATGCAATGCGCAGGTACAACGCTACCAGACCTCGCATTCTTTTCCCCCGGGTTCCTATTTTACGCCAATGCGACGGTTACTGTGAGTAAATTCACAGCGGCAAAGATTCGTATCTTGCACTGTTTTTACGATATGAGTCTCTGCACAATAAACTGATGTCAATACCACACCATAGTTTATCACTTAGCTGAATTAAAAAAAAAAACATTACAACTATTCCTCTTTGTCGTCATTATTCATTATGAGTGTTTACCGACAATTCCAACAATTCGCTCTACTGTCAACAGCTTATAAGACTCAAGGAAGAAGGAGAAAAAAAACGGCGGAAATTGATCAACAGAAATGGTGTGGTTTTTCACCGTGATAACGCCAGACCACACACATATTTACCCATTCAGTAAATATTGAGAATTTAGTTGGGAAGTGTTAATGTATCCACCATATAGCTTCTATCCTTAATTAGAATACCTAATATTTTTACAGCAATGGGATTACGTCACTACCTACAAAATGGCAACAAGTTGTTGATCAAAATGAAGAATAAGTAAATATATATATATGTACATATACATTTTAATTAAATGTATTTAAAATATGACGAAAATATTTTGAATTTGTATATGCAATACGAAAAAACATTTTCCCCAACCCAATAGGTATAATTGGCAAAAATAGCCAAGCCAGTTGCTAACAATTGGAATCTTGTCTAACGAGTTGTATACGAGTATGTTACCAAACCTGTCATAACTTCTGAACAGACTAACCGATCGAAAAGCAGTTTGTGTCATTTGAAAGAACTCTAGTTCTAAAACGTTAAAATAATTCCGCCGTAAGATTTTGAGGAATCCCAAAATAAAATTCTCAGATAAATATTTTTCTTCAAATAACGTTTAGACTACTCTATCGATCGATAACAAAATCTAATAAGCTCTTTTCTCTAAAAAAATATTTCGACTGCTGTAAACTGCATAAAAATCAATTGCTTTGTTCAAAAGTTATTGTTGGAGACAGATTTATGAAACGGTGTTTTCTTACAATATTTTGTAACCCACTATACCGATAAATGCCGAAATCGTTGTTATCCTAAAAACAACTTTAGAATATTTTTTTTAGAAAACTACCGATAAATTAGAAAACCTAAACACTTTTTTTCTTTAAAAAAAGCATCTTCTTTCGACGTGAACTGCATCAAAAGTGGTTTGTTTGTTTGAAAACATCTGATATCCTCCATGAATCTATGTTTGATACTGGGTCATCTATTTCTGCTAAGAAAAATGAGTTGAATGCCACTAAGCAGATCAGAATAGAATAACGTGTTCGAAAGGTATTGAAGTTAAAATATGAAAGAAATATTAAAAATTGAGAAATTTTCAGATAATTGAGAAGTTATTATTTTCAAGAACAGCATTTCAATTAAATGCTAAATTCAAATGAGCTATTCAACAGAACTTAAGATACATAAAATAGACTACATAAAAAATGAAATTCTCATGTCTATTAATATGACATGAACACAATGAGCCTTAACAAGAGTCATTAGCCATGACGTTTTATTGTCAGACATTCTGGTTTCAATTCTGCCAATGGTCGATCGACTCGGATTTCATATTATCCCGCCCATCACTATTTGCTACTATATTTGCAGTTAATGGGCGAAATAAACCACCGTTAAAGTTTGTTATTCAATTGGATCCAACATGAGCGTGACTAATTCACTAAATATACAATTTTTAGACAAATTATTAGTATTTCTTTAGGCTACATACGCTAAAAATCGGAATTCCTATTTTGGCTTTGTTGTTGTATGGAAATTTCTGTTTGTGAGCAACCTATATATATATATATATATATATATATATATAAACAAGAGCGTAGTTTGTTAGAGACTGTCGACAAAATGTTCGATTTCAAAAATATGTATATATTCCTCGTGCTATCACGGTCGTACAGGTGTTGGATAGAATCAAAAATAATTGCATTTTTCCTCTAGAATTATTTGAAAAACAAGGAAGAAAGAAATATATTATAATACCGTTAATTTGTTTATTGAAAAGCATTGTTCACGATTAGTTATTTATTTACGCCTTTCATAAGTTTAGAACTATTTGATCTCCCATTTGTAAAGAAAACCGTTACTTTTATATTGATTTTCCAGCATTTTATTCTAATTATAATGTTTCATACTCAGAGGGAAAGCAATAGAAACTTATTAGACGAGATGAGCCGTGTCAACAGAAATACCGAATACAGCTCCACCACCAGCAGAAGGGGACGGTGTTACCAAATATGTGTCGTGGTTTGGGTGGCGGCAGTCATTAAACTGTGCATATGCGATTAGATTATGAATTTTAAAGATATAGAAACTATATAACTAAGCTTCTTAATAGGTCTGTGGTGGAGTATGGCTCTGTGGATTCAGTATTTGATGTTACTGTCCTTTTCTCTATTGCTGCATTGCATAACCGGAACAATTGATTGTTTGCAAAACATGATTAAAGAATGCATTGATTGATTGACAAAGAATCCATTGAATGATGACGATTGTGAAAAGAAGTTTTGCGATTTCAGCGATAAAGTTTTGACAGCTGTTGGAGAATCTTACAACGCTCTCTGTCGATGCATTCTCCTTTTCAACGAAGTTTTCGGATCTTTGGTATGTGAAATAATTGAATATTATCTAGATTAATCTAGAAGTATGATAATAAAACAAAAAAATATATTTCCTGAAATGTTTTGTGTCATACAAGTAATTAGGTGATAGATGTGCATATTAATTGTGTTAAATAATTATTATATAATTAAATTTGAATTGTGCACTTGCAAAAGTGGACAACTGCAAACTTGTGCATTACTCCTCTACTGAATATGCTACAGGTCGAATAAAATCTTATTTAGTATCAGGATTCCTTTTTTTAGAGTTCCGAACCAAAATGTTAAGAACGGAACCCGTATAGTTTTTTATGTCCGTCCGTCCGTGCGTCCGTCCGTCCATCCGTATGTCACAGGCATTTTATTCTAAAACTATAAGACTATATTTATAGTATAAGTATCTTGTATGAGCCGCTACTTGCTTTAGTAGTTCAATAAAAAAATATATTTCTAAATGGGGCACTCCATACATGTAACAGAAGCTGAAAAGATTTTTTTCAACAACCGTCAAGTCGGTGCACATAAGTATTTCAACAGTTTCTTTAAAAGCATTTTAATATTTTTAAATGGCTTTTTGAGTAAATTAATCTTTTAGTAATAATGGCACCGAAAGTAGCATACATTGTACCCCCCTTTATTTTCTAAACCGCAAGTCTAAAAAATATGTAAAAATTTACAAAAATAGTACTCAATAAATACTTTCAACGAAAGTAATTTTGAACATGATACGATATACGGTTTTTGAGTTATTGCCGGAATACTGCGCTTCTTAAAGAAAAGACGTAAGTGGCATGAAGCTCTTCTGCCGATGTACTTTAATTTGCACTAGTTTGATAGTAATAGCTGACATGCCTATTTGTTTTTACTAATAGACTCGGACTAATAGATTTCGATGTATTTTTCAGTGATGGACATTGTTTTTAGAAAAGTAACTGGTTAGATTTTGTAATTAATCATGTTATGTAGTTTAATAAATTTGTCTCCAACAATATCTCTTGAACAAATGAACCGATATTATGCAGGTTGTGTACAAGCACACACACTCGCATACACACCCAACAGGTACGTATACACGCAAATGCGCAAACGCACGGATGCGCGCACGCACACATACTAGTACACACGCACGCATATGCACACGCAATCAGACACATACACACACACACACATACACATACATTCACATATACGACCCGCACGCACGCATACACAATGAAAGATATTGCTAAATGATCAAAATAGATGCTTTGGCGCCTAAAACGTCAAGATTTAATGAAAACATTATTTTCAAAAATCAGACTGAAAACAGTATCTTTGAAGTGATGAAAATGTTTCAATTGTCATAGCGGGAAATTAAAAATAAATCGCACACTACATTACAAAGACGACAAATGTGCATTCAAGGAGATACAGCGCTGTATGAAGCGCCGTGCAACTAAGGCAATCACGTACATTCGTCACGTTTAATGCAATGAAACCGCATCGAACACTATATCGATTATTGCAAATCGACTGTCACAAATAAAAATATTTACATAGTTTCTAATTGTTTTCATAATATTTATTTCAAGGTATTGGGTTTGTACGTTAAAAGTTTCAATTCGAAAGTATTTCTCGTAAATTGTTTTTGAAGTTAAGAACAGATTAAACTTCGACTAAATTCTTTATTTGGCAATGATAGGTAATACTAACGTTGTTTTTTTTTTCAAATATGCACGTTCCATTGTATTTCAGACTTTAGGCTATTTAGAGATGTAGCATAGTTCGAAAAATTCACTGATAGTCTGTCGAGAGGCGAATATATAGATTACTAAATCACAATATATAAACCATGAATGTAGGAATAGTAATTCTCTATAAAAATGCGGTTAATAATAAAATAATAATCGACTATCAAAAGGCTATAGTATTCAAAATCTATCGAATGTATTCTAAATCCTAGATTTAGAATATATAATGACCGGTAATTCTAATCGTGACTGTCAACACAATGTATATATTATATCCACATCAGGGACGAAAACAAGAGAAGCGTTACGTTACCGATCCACTACAATTCTAAATTAATAAGATTGATAAGTTACATTAAAAACCTTTAATTTTTGCAAATATTTTGTAATTACTTAGGATATAGTGATTTCATTGTCTATTGTAACAATAACGTTCTGATATTCTCGATAGCACCTTTAATAGTGAAAATGTCTGAATGTCTGAACATTAGTGACCGTTAGCATATCATCTTTTGAATTCTATTACGTAGCCCCTAGCTAACGACGTGGGAAATACTAAATGCTTTGTTTCATAAGACTAAATTATAATGGAGTGCTTACTGAATGTTGCTGGAGTAGAAACTGACATTCACATTGTCAGTAGGTACTTTCGAATTGATTCTTGAACTTTCAAGTATTAAACAAAGAAAAAAAAAATGCAAAACAACTTTTCACAATTTTTTTCTGAATTTACAACATTTCTTTTAACTTTTCAAAAATCAGGTTTTCACCAGATTTTGACGTTTAAGGATCCTATTAATTTATTTCGAGCATTTCCGGTTTTGTCCGGTGTTGTTCTTTAAGGTCCTATAATTAATTGGGAGTTAGGTCCGTGCAGGTACAATTCAACGAATCTACGCTTGATAAAATCTTGTCATACATGACGTAGGTGTATGAAATATGTTTACTGTGGGCAGGTTAAAGACAGAAGGGGCCGACACCACAACGAATCTTTGCAGTAGTGGATTATTAAATGTGAGAAGATGCTATGCAAGGTTTATCAATCAAAGGGGCTAAAGTTCGTTCGCAATATGCTACTGAGATCTCCGTTCGCGAGATCCAGAATATAGTGGTTCGGGCAGTTGAACCCCTGCAGCATCTTACAAGTCTTAAAGATACGATGGCTAATGAAATTGAGATAGAAGCAATTTGACAAGGGCACCATATCAATATGCTCTGTAAAATGGTTGCCTAAGAGGAAAATAAAAGAAGAGTATGTTTTCATGTTATTCCGGCATTATTTATGCCGGAAACCGGGTTATCTTCGGACCAACTGTACAAGACGTGATAGAAGTGGGTTAAACGATGTTAGAAAATATTTTGACGTTAGAAAAGCAAGAATTTCTGTAACATGATGAGCTCATGGCTCGAATGTTAGATGAATTCTCAAAAATCTTGAGATCCGTGTTTTTGAAGAAATTTCTTATCGCTCATTATATTCTGCACACCCTTGTAAATCAGCGCTTGACTGATAAAAATGTAAGTATTTACAAAAGTATGCCTGTCTTTAGGGAACGTCCATAAACCACGTGGTCATATTTTAGTCTCTCTAGGACTCCTCCCTCCCCCCATGTGGCCTCACGTAGCCTTTTCTATGACGGAACGTGGTTTTTTTTCACGATACATTAATTTATTTATAAAATAAAATAATTAATAATAAATTAATTTATTAACAGTTTATTTTTTTTCAAATAATGTATTTAATTATTTGATTCCTCTTTATGGACGCTCCCTTAGGTACATTACACTTTTGTAATAATCAATTGTATATTATATATACAAGTCTTTGAGTGTAATTACTTTTAAAGATTGTTTGTTAATTTATTCCATTATATTTTACTCCTTCCTTACCGTAGCTTTTGCTCTTCTACAAAATATACGTAACAGTAATATTGGTATCCATCCTTATGTATATATAGGCTAGTTGATTTCTCGCATCTGTGAATATCACACTAAAAATATAAATATCTAAATAATTTTATTTTAATGCATTTTTATTAATTATGTCTAGTAACACCTCGTTTTTATAATACATTTCTTAGCATTCAGTGGCGACGATAGTTGCAGAATGTAGTGATTAAAAAAAAAAACATTCGAATTCCCTCGATAATCTTGGAATGTTTAAAAATTAATATCCTTGGAAATTGAAGTACACAAATAAAAATATTCATTTCATTATATTTTTGAATATAGTAGGAAAAGTTTATACAATTTTCGTCCAAATTCATTATGGTATGGAAACCATACTTTTACTGTTCACGCCGATAGTTTTGTTAAAGATGTATTTATTCTGCACAAATAACTTCAAATTTTGTGGTTTCTCTATCTGGAACTATATAAAAGTAAATTCTTACATACTCCTCTTCAAAATTTTACTTTATTATTTTCGCCAGAAAATCGCCAGTATTTTTTCAAACAATTTTTTTTTTAATTTTCATATGCTACTGCTATAGTTGAAATTTTCACAATTCCTATTTGCATGACAACTATACAAAATTAAAAGAAAATTTTATTGAAGTAGGACTTATTTACGTAAGTCGTAAAAAACCTATGCAGATCAAACTTGAAAATATGAAACATATGGTTTAGTTTAGTTTTCCGCCTGCGCATTACAATAAACGTAAATAATTTAATTATAACTGGTATATGTTAACATCACTAGCACAAACGGGAACGATTTTGCTAATACCTTGTTTAATTTCTTCTTAAAAACTTGTTATGTGTATTTTATTTCGTCCAGAGACGACCGACTAAATTTAGTATGCAAGTCATTGCGTTCCCTGCTGCGCGCCCTGTCTCCGAGCCGGCTCAGCGTGAGCTCGTGCGGCTTGTTCGACCTGCGCATGAGTCTCGTCACTGGACTCATCTCTTTTACCTCCACATACGCCACAGTCGTACTCCAACTTACGAATTTGATATAAATCACGATTTAGAATTATTTATGCCTATAGTGCACGTCAATAAGCAATGTCAATAACTCTCAGTTCTCAGTTATTCTCAGTTTTTGTTACAACATTATGGTCTAACCATATTTTATTACTATTTTTTCCATATATCCTAGACGGTTACATCTGATGCAAAATGAAATATTTGTTAAAAGCAGAGATTTTATAGCGAATATTTGTAAAAACCTCAAAGCTTTATTTTTCTAGGAGGGATTATCACATTAGTGGATGTATCAATATTGGATTTGAACAGTACCTAAAAAACTAACAAATTACCGGAAAACTAACGAACGTCTAGTTAAAGCTAGTTATTTATCTATATAATTATTATCAATAAAGTTTTCGCGGATGTACGTCATTCAATTACGTTCAAATCACTGAACGGACTCTAATGACATTTTACACAAATGCTGATTGATTACGTTGTGGAAAGGGAAATAATGTACTTTTGGGTATATATTTTTTTTAGTGCAAATAGCACAAAGTGGTGCAGACGACCGCGAAAAAATTGAAGCCGTAAAACAAATTATTTTTTTAAAATTTTAATTTACGCTCAGCACAACAGATAGCCAACAACGAGTAGATTAATAAAAACCAAAGGACAGCATTACATATGATTGAATTTCAAGTTATATGTTACTCTCAAACAATATTGACATAAATTGGAAACGGAAGTCATTTAACGATCAGAATATTTCAGAGGTTAGTATTCATATGATAATTTAATTTTAATATGTATCTTTATGTTTTATTATAGACCACAGTTTCTATTGATTCTCTCAAAATAAACTAATCTATCGGTTTGCATATGCCACTAATATTTACCTTTTAAACGACAAAGGCAGCAAAACTTAGCTTTTTCTCAAACTTGCTGATATATAGACCACCATTGAATCCTGTTGACCGGAGTGAATATAGTAGTATCAACAAATTGAAATATCTCATTTAGTAATAAAACAGTACTTATGTTTTATACTCAGAAGTGAAAACTAATCAAATTTCGTTTTCTTTCTATTAAAAAGCCTATTATTTACAACACAATGCTTTCAAGTTTGGAGATGGTAATGTTCACATCGTCATTCTATGTTATCGTTTAATTTTAAAATGAAATGAGATGTCAATGTGGGAACAATGCTATCTTACAAAAAATCTTGACAAAGCCAGGCCGTATATATTGTATTATGAAACGGAGCCTTATATGGTCTACATGTATATCTACTGTTTGATTATACATGTCTGCTTCAGCGCGCCTGATCGTCTAATCAAGGAATTTAGTAAAATTATGTAGCGCGGAACAGTCTGTTTTTGAACTCTCTCAGGGTTCATGATCTGAACCTAAGTTTTGTCGGACTATCGCCAAACTCCAGGGGCTGATGTTTCGTATCGCGTGCTTTTCACATTCTATGAAAAATTGAATATTTTGCTCTTTTCCCGCGCCTACAGCGTCAAGGTGTTTCCCCACTCGTTCGGTATGCTATATCAAAATAAGTTTACCGTAGAGAGACCGTTAGGTATTAGATCGACCGTAGTCTATCTAGCTTTCTATTTCGTTTTGAGTTTGGAATCGAGGAGGCACATTTTTGCGTGGCCATGTAAATCGCATTATTCGGCACAGTGGAGCCGAAATCGAATATTGTAAAGTATAAACAATTAAAGATATATGCTCTATATCAATTATAAAGAAAGAAAATATTTAACTTGCCTTAATTTAACTCTCTGAGTTTTCAAGAGTTTCGATCGCACTGTAAATGTCTGTTTAAAATAAAGTTAAGTATAGGTTTGTAGATTTTTTAAGATTTTCACTATTATAATAACTACTTTGATTTACGCGAATTAACTAAAGAATTTGGATGGATAATATTCTTTTGGTTTCAGAAACGGTTCTTATTTTTTCTTATTCTTCCTAAAGATCCATCAATGTGGGAGTGTCTCAAGACTCCAAAAAAATGTGTCCAATTTGCGCTCTTCGCGGACGACACGATACTCTACTTAAGTAGTTACAGTGCTAAGACAAGTAAGGCGCCTCCTGCGAGCCGTTGTCGAGATGAAGCAACGGCCCTAACACTGGAGGATCGAAATAAATCCAAAAAAAGTAGTAACATTATATTTTATTTATAGAAAAAATAACAGGAACCAAGTAGTACCGGAAAATATCACCGCCTTCCCCATATTAAATGCCCCCCATTCCGTGGCAATACAACTACAAATATTTAGACATCGCACTAGATAAGTATCTCTATTTCGGGAATCAAATCCAACATGTTAAATAGATATAAAAAGCAAAATGTTGCTATGCAACAAGCGTACCATTTATACGATGTGCAAGTGGCCGGTGATGACGTACGCGTGTCCAGCTTTTGCTCACACTGCACTATACGACCTACCAGACGTTCAGACCTAATTTAGAAGGGACCTAGAACACCCCACTTATCCAAGTACATGAAGAAGCATCAGAGTGGTTCTTCGGCATAGCAATCAACCACCCAAGTGCACTGATTTCTACTGCTTTACGAGAGATACCTCGTAACGATAGCAATTACGCGGCTGAACTATGTATTTATATTGTTTGTTCTCGATTTGACATATTCGCAATAGAAATTGAGATTTCTATTGCGAATATGTCAAAAGTAAACAATTTTATTGAAAATTTTAATCTGTACATTTTTATGTCATAACTTTTTTTATATATTTTTATGTTTTTCAGTATATTTCACTAATTTATTTTTGGGATAGTGTTTAATTGTTTTCTATCCCCTAAACAGAATTCAACATTTTGAAACGATAAATGATTTCAATGTTTGCCAAAACGAACTTACATTAAGAAATGCAGGCTTGTGTTTTGAATGGTAATTTGAATCTTCATTTTTACTTAACTATAACAATGCAGACAAGAAAACATCCCCTTCGACTTATAATGACATGCATTTACTAACGCGATATACATTTTTGATAATTTTAAACTTTTATATTATTCGAGAATGTAACCTAGAACGCTCATTAACGATAAATAGGTATGGTGTCAAGATGATAGGTTTAGATCCATTTAAAGCTATAAACATCTATTATAATATTAATCTGTTATATCGTTCAACACCGCCATCGCTTTAAATTGAATGAAAATTTGTTTCATTAAGGCTAAACACAAAAACTCAAAGTGAGTTATGAGTGTCGTTTGTTAATAATTCAGTATGACATGATCGACAACACGCACATTGGAGGTTACCACTTACGCTAATAATTTTTTTCTCGGGTCAAATAGAACAGTTAATCCACCGCAGTGGAATAATGATGAACGTTTATAAAAGTTTATAAAGAATAAGTTTTTATAATAAAATAATCCAGCCACACGTTCTTGAACAATGCTTTTAGCTAATCGATTGGACAAAACTTCCAATTTTTTCATTTTCTCTAAAAAACCATTCAAGAAAAATGGAAATATTGATTTTTTTGGTGTCTTTGACATATTTTTTTAAAATTGGATTCATGGTGTTCATAATTTTTATGCCAATCGTGGGTATCACGTACATAATGAACAGGAGTATAATAGCATCTGTTTTTTTCGCTTGGTTCGTTCATATCGTACAAAGCATTCAAATTACTACTATAATTATATCACTACATGTTAAAAAACATAAATATGAAGTTGTATTAAACAAACTAAATGAGATCAATGCAGATTTCCAATGTGATAAAAGTCCGTATAATGTAAGGATTTACGAGGTTTGTTTCGTAATTTGGCTTGTTTTAATGATCCTGCTCTTTATCATGTCCAGTGCGATCAACATCCACTACCGAGTCGACGTCACCGGGCTGTTCCACGGACTGTGGTGGTGCACGAGTGCATCTGTCACACATTTTTTACATGATCAGAGTTTCAGCGATGTCGTACAGCATATCTCAGGTGATGACGAAACTGACGTTGACTGTTCAAAAAATGTTTCTTCGAAGCGAAGATGAACATATATTGTTGGAAGAAAATGACAAAGAACTCTTATACGAGACTTTAAAGCGTATAAGAGACGCTTACGACGACTTATGTAATTGCTGCTCTACACTCAATGGCAATTTTGGGTTTTCGGTGAGTTAAAAAACGTATACTATCCATTAGTCAATCATCCCTTTAATTAACTTTTTCACGTCAAAAATTTCGAGTTCCATCATTAGAACTTATCATGAAGTTTTGTATTGGCCTAGAGAGGAAATGAATGTCAATATACCTAAGGACTGAGGCATCTCATTTGTGAGAAAATTGAAACTTTATAAACTAAATAATTACAAGTTACAGCACTGTGGCTTACAGCTCTGAGTGTCGGGAAAAAAAATCAAATAATGATTAATTCATCTGTCCTACTGCAAAAATAAAACTTGGATTAGCTGCATCATAATTTTATCAACATGTATTCCATGCATTTGTGGTATATCTGTGTCTATGACTGTACTAGTCCCAAGAATTACTAAATTTGAATGAAATATGTATGTACGAACTAAATCGAAGAGAAGCCTTTTACTAACTCCCTATTGTGAATGCGCTAATCTTTTAGAAGCACAACATATTCAGAAAAGAATTATGTAGAATAAAGTAAGATCAAAAACGTCCACATGGCAGTAACATATATTTATTAAATACATCTACTGACACCAGAAATAGAATAATTGACATTTTTATTTATATCGATTACATTAAACTTTAAATTACGTAACGAAAACGACTTAAGAAATGCTATGCTCAACTAAACAAATTACTTAATATGCACTTTTATGCATAAAATAATAATTTATTTGTGTACTAATGTACACATTTCATAGACCTGTGACGGATTTACATTAAAAATTGCAAACTTAATTTTTTCATTTGTAAAACGTTTTAATAACCAGTTTTGTAATAAATTAAATACTAATTCTATAGAAACTATAAATAATGTTTTGTGAGGCCATAATATATGCAGTGATCTCAACAGAGCCATCTACACAAATATGTATGATTCATTAGGTAAATACCGGTGTGCTGTCATTTCCTAACCTGTAGTACGTACTCAAAAAAACTATTGAAAGAAGAACCTTTGAACCTTTTCATTAAAAACTCATCGACAGAGAAACGATAAATATGAAAATTATACTAATGATAATAATTTTTATTTACAAATTATCATATTTGGATTCTATACTTTATAACTAATTAGGAAATCCGAGAAAAAACTGCTCTTCTCATTGTTATTTTATACTTTTAAGTTTTCACATCTGTTGGTAGTCTCCAATGACTGTCTATTAGTTTTTTTTTACAAATTCCTATATAGTCAGCTAAATATGTTTTGTACAATTTCAGGTATTAATCATATTATCAGCAGCATTTCTGTACAATTTGGCAGTCGTCTACATGATATCGCGTTATTTAATATTTTCTGTAAGTAAGAGATTTATTTTCAAATTACTAATAAAAGAATAAATATATTTATATTCTACAATACTAATTATTTTGTAGATTGAATCGTTTCAAAGCTTTGCTGTTGTATAACACTTTGCAATAAATTAATTTTATGCTCTCAATTGTAGTTATATATGCATTTACGTAATTTCCATCATATCTGAGGGTATTTTGAAGATTTTTATGAGAGCACTATCATTGCAGCAAATCATCTATGGACTTATGAATGTATTGCTACTAGGGATTACGTTCTACGCTATAACAATGATGGCCATATGTTTCGAGTCCGTACAGCGCGTCGGGCGCGGTCTGTGCCGCTCCCTGGCGCTGTTAAACAGCGAGCTACAAAGAGGTAATTTAGTATTTAAATGCAATCTCGAAACAAAGGTCTTCTATATACTTCGTTACTTATCTTGGTTCTGACGAGATTTGAGACAGGTAGTTATATCAATATCTGTGCCCAGATAAAGACGGAGAATTTTAAGCATTTAGATGGAACGATTGGGAGACCTAGATTTGCAACCCCTCTATAGCTCGTATTTCATCAGCGGAATGAAAACCCGTGTTAGTAGTCGCGCGTAGTAGTAGATGTAACGGTACGTTTGCCGCAGAGAGAACGGAAGCAAGAAGAAATTTTAATTTTACTGTGTTTACTGGTATCGTTTTTTCCTCGGACAATAATGTTCGCTGATGACTCAGCTATGTGCTTAAAAATAGATTCACGTGGGCACATTTTCTGTGAAGAGTCTTCATAAAATAACAATTGAGGTTTCCAATGAATCGAACACAGCAAGAAACAGGTCTCTTAATCGAGACCAAATTATACTAACAAAACAGCTGCTTTGAGCCAGCCATGTAGCTGGCTAATGACTCAGCAGTGTGGTTAAAGATCAATTCACGTAGAAGAATTTTGGTTACGCAGTCTGCATAAAACAGCAGCAGGGGTTATTTCACCGTATCAGATGGAACAAGAAAAAGTTTTCTTAATCGAGACCAAGTTACATCTGCAAAACTATTTTTAAAAAGCTATGTAGCCGTTGTTCCCCTAAGCGCTTTATTCAAATGACTTATTTGATTAATTGAAGCGATTACAAATTAATGTTAGATAATTGCTTTTCTTGTATGCAAAAATCTACAGCATTGTACTCGAATTGAGCTCGAACATCACTATCTAAAGAATCAGAATCGAATTCGGGAAGAGCTGAATCGCTTTCCTTACGACCCTTAATCACACAAATCAGTTCCATCATTTAGTGTTGTTGTGACTCAAATTAAATCTTCTATCAATTTATGTCACTATTTAGAGAAGTATTTGCATTCTGACTTTTAGAGATTTTCTCGGTTGCTACTGGGCACCCCGTTTCTGAGAGCGGATCGTTGATTAATTGACACGATGTTCCTTAAGACTCGTCCGTAATAACTTTAAAGGAGTTGTCCACTTTAGATATATTCATGGTAGCCGGTAAGAATTAATATCAACACAAAGTGGTTATATAACTCCTTTAAAGAATTCATCAAAAACAGTAATCGAAACACTACACGCTTACAATACACAAAACCGATTTAATTAACAATGGGTTTGCACGAATATGCTGCGACCCTGATCTGTTGCCAAACATACGAGTGACGTCAATCAGCCGGTGCCAGGAAAATCCACTACCCCATTTACTACTACCACATACACTACACCCGCTCTTAAATTGAATTCTTTATTGTAGTGCGCATTCAAATGAATCTGGAATGAATGAGAAAAAACTTTTATGAATAATCAAAAATTAATTTATTCTTTCTCAAAATATTCTCCCTGAACGTAAATGCACTCTTTACTATGAAGAAACCGATTTTCAAAACATTTATACCACTCTTCCCTGGTGACCTCAGAAACATGTTTTACATACTTTTCGACAGCCTCTTTTGATAATGAAAATTGTTGACCGTGTAATTGATTCTTAATTTTTGCGAACAAAAAAGCTCCAAATTGCCAGGTCAGCACTGTATACAGGATTTCTCATTATTTCTACGTTTTTTCTCCTTCTAAAATTTATTTGTCGGTTTGGCCGTGTCAGAATTGGCATTGCCGTCTTGCATATGATACGAAGTTTACGGTTGTTTTTATAGAGTTCGTCAATAACTTACAGCAAACAAATGGTCATGTACCAATCACTGTTCACGGTACGACAATTCTTATTTAGTTTTAGTTAAAAAAAAATTCATGATTGCTTTCGGCATATCTCGATAGACCCATACAGTAGATTGCTGCTTTGTTGGGAGCGGTAGCAGTAAATCCATGTTTCAATCCCGATTTATATATCCCATACCAAATTTGACGCCCCTTCTTTGAACTTGATAAGCGTACCTCTTTTGAGTCTCAATCAGATTGTGTAGCATCCACCGCTAGCACAGCTTTTTCATACGTAAATGTTTGTGTAGGATTGATTGTATTTGACTCATATCTATGCCCAAGGATGTCTGAATCTCATGGTAGGTCACATCTCTTTCGATTAAATAGTGCACAGCATCGATGTTTTTGTTGTTCACAGCGGTGGACAGGCGACCATCACGGAATTCGTCACTGAGTTTGACACGACCGCGCTTGAATTCTGCAAACTAGTTACAAGTAGTCATCTTTCATGGTGCTTCATCAGCAAAATCAGTTTGAAACCAAAGGAGGCTCTATTAAGCTGTAAAATAACACCTAAAATTGTAGAAAATCATAATACAAAAATTTTCCCGACTTAAACCTATGGATTTAGTGATGAAGACACGCAATGATGTAAATAAAATCAACCGTTAGATGAAGCAAATTGTATTCTACAGCAAAAGACTCCCATTTTCAAATGTAATAATTGCTTTTTAAATAATTACTATATTACTTTATTTACCTATTAGATAGTAATCGATTTGTTAATGGAATAAAAGTAATCACAAATACATTATTCACAACCTATATAAACTAAGTTTCTTGTGCAAAAAGACAATCAGAAACAAATGGGCTCTGTATCGCCATATCATAAAAGATCAGCGAAACGGTTGACTCTGCAGGATTCATACTACTTTCTAACACAGAGTTTTAAAAATAAAGAAGCAATAAATTATTCAGCTCATCGTGCTCAAAATTTTGACTCTATTGGTTTTTTAAGCTCTCCGAGCTGAAATGACAATGACAACATGAGCCGATATTGATAACTTTAGTAACGATCGGCATTGTTTTTAAGGAGAACGACTATATAGATTTTAGAATTTATTGGTAGCAATTTACAAAATATTGTACAAAAAAAACACTTTTTAAAAGATATTTCTCCAACGATATCTTTTCAACAAATCAACCGATTTTTATGTAGTTTACGGCAATCGATGCACTTTTTTGGGGGAAAATAGTTGATTAGATTTACATACACATATACACACGCAAACGCACACAGACATTACTCAGTAAATGATTGAAATAAATACCTGTGAACCAAAAACATCAAAATCTGGTGAAAACTCTATTTCAAAAATTGTCGAAAACTTCCCTTTTTTGTAAAAAAAATTCAATTTTCGTAGCGCAAAGTCCAAAAGAAATGATAACTTTGTTCATAGTTTCTCCTTCTTGTTACAGTCTTCGTAGGCTAATAATCAGAGTCACAAATCTTTTTTCAGTTATGTTAAGTGTTTTTCTTACATTACTGTACATAAAATATATAATGAAAGTTGTACGTAATTTTGTCAGGTGATACATCATTGCGAGTGTTAGCGCGAGATGTTCTGCACGCTGTGCGCGCCCGCCAACCGCGGCCGAGCGCGTGCGGCCTGTTCGAGCTGCGCATAAACCTCCTCACCGGATTGCTCTCGCTCACCGCCACGTATTCTATTGTTTTGTTGCAGTTCACGCATTTCCTATGAATAAAGATATACAAATTACCAGATTGACATGGTTTTCACGATTGTTCCTATTGTAAAAAATGTTCCACATTTTAAGTTATTTACATTTATCAATAGAAGATGTTGATAAATCTTATAAATTTGATGTACAAAAACCTTGATTATGAAAAAAATGTATAATATAGAAATTAAATAATTTGTGAATATTATTTTCTATTTTATCATAATATAAATACTAATCATGAACTTAGAATGTTAATATAGCCTTGTATCCTATATTTATCCAAATAAACTTAGAAAAATAAATTAACTAAAAGTAAAATTAAATGTAAAAAAAAATTGTGAATCCACAGATTTATAAAAAAAGACGATTTGTCACTTACTATTTCTGCGGCGAAAAAGAGCCCAAAGTGTATATGATGTCTCTGTCTCACATTTTACGATACCATTTTGCAAAGCCAAGAAAAAAAAAGGGTAGAAACATTATTTATCATCTTACATTTCAACCAAAATGTCATAAGTTTCATTTTTAAATAAAAAGAGAACAAGTAACGATCATTTTGTTATTGGAAGACAATAAGTCATTTTTTTTTTTTAATAAAACACGTGCTGTTCTAAAACATCACATTAGTGGAGTAGTTTAATATTATTTTAAATATTTATTATTGTTTTTAGCTTGAATATATGAAAAGAATCATAGTACATTTTTCTTCATGATAAAGCTTAATGTAGTAATCACCTAAGATAAAAATTAATATGAACCTTTAATTCATAATGTTAATGAAAATATAAATGAAAGAACGTGAAAATTTCTAAAGTTTATAGAGTAAATGAATGGATTGTCACAGTGATGGACAACGTTTTGTACGTTTCTGAACTGAAAACAAACTTGTTTTCGGTCAATAAAACTACAAATAGAGGATATGTCATGATGACAAATGACAGTTCTAGCACATTTTTTTTAAGTCGAACAAAGTTTGTGCGGTAGCTAAAAGAATTGGAAGTTCGTGTTATTTAGATTTACGCTGTAACAGTAATTGTGAGATTGCGAGTACTGCAAAATTAGTGCTGAACGTCCATAATGAGTGGTACAAAAGATTGGCGCATCAGAACTTTAGATAATTTAAAGATATCCTACGGAAAAACAACGTTGAGGTAAACAAACATCCAAGCCAGTGTGTGAGAGCTGTTTGGTCGAAAAAATACATAGATTGCCATTCAATAGAAGTGAATACAAGAGTACTAAGACATTTGAGCTAATTCACATTGATACCTGCGGTCCCATGGAAGAACCGTCAGTTGGAGGGTCTAGGTACTTTATTCTGCTGAAAGATGATTATTCGAACTTCGAATCTTTCAGCAGAAAGTGTGAAATTTGTAAAAACGAAAGATAAGATCAAACATATAATTGAGGACTTTATAAATAAGGCTGAGAATATTACTGGAAATAAAGTGAAGACAGTCAGAAGTGATAATGGTCTGGAATTTGAGAACAGAGATGTGAAAGAAATTTTCACAAGTCGTGGAATAACACACCAAACTACAGTACCATACACCCCCGAACAAAATGGGAAGGTTGAAAGAGAAAATAGAACTCTGGTGGTAGTGGCAAGGACTATGATTCATGAGAGAAATTTACCAAAGAAGCTATGGGCTGAAGCTATAAGCAGAGCAGTGTTCGTGTTGAACAGAACTGGCAAGAGCCGAGAAGATGGAATATCTCCATTTGAGGTATGGACTGGGAAAACATATGATATCCATAGGTTAAGAGCCTTTGGTACAGAAGTATATGTACACATTCCAAAGGAAAGAAGGAGGAAGTGGGACAAGAAAGAAAAGAAGTGCTTGATGGTCGGGTATGAGGAGGATGTGAAGGGATACCGTATTTACTACGCTCAGAAGAACACAGTGGAGATAAAATGGGACATTGTTTTCTTACAAGAAGAGGAGAAAGAAAAACCTCAAGCGAAGGGAGGTGAAGGTCAAACCGTAGTGTCATTAAACCTTGAAGAGGAGACAGTGCAAGAGAGTAGTCCCGAAACTGGTATTGATGAGATAGTTATCCCTGAACTCAAAGAGACAACCCATGCAAGCAGTATCTTAGAAAATAACTCTGAAAGTGACAGTGACTACTTGCCATGTAGTGAAGAAGAACACCTGATAGAAGGAAGTAGTCCGCCCAGAGAGGAAAGAACTAAGCGTGTGCGTAAATAAACATCCTTCTACAAGTGCAATAATGTGCAGCTGGACAAAAGTGAGTGTGAGCCCGTTACATATGGTGATGCCATGAGTAGAAGTGATGCTGGTGAGTGGAGTGCAGCTATTGCTACGGAACTTCTAACTCTGAAAGACAATAACACATGGAACTTTTGTAATATACCAGTACATGCTAAGACTTTGAGTAGCAAATGGGTTTTTAAGATTAAAAATGTAAATAATGTAAAACAGTATAAAGTTAGGCTTGTGGCTAGGGGGTTCGAGCAACAGGATATATTTAAGTTAAATTATATTTATGCTCCAGTTGACAAGCTAGCAACCTTTAGATTATTTGTAGTAATTGCAACTAAATATAATTTACCAATATACCAATTGGATGTCACAGGGGCTTTCTCGTACGGTGATTTTAAAGAGAATGTTTATATAAGTTTACCAGAAGGGGCTTATTTAGGAGATAATAACATATAAAAGTTAAATAAATCATGATACGGATTGAAAAGTTCACCTAAATCTTGGAAAATAAAATTTAATTCTGTAATAACTCGAAAAGGCTTTATAAGGTCAAAATGTGATTCATGCTTGTATAAAAAGTATAGTGGTACAGATAAAATGTTTATATTAATATATGTCGACGATTTGTTAATTTTTGGAACAAATAAAAATGAGGTCACAAAGCTGAAAATAACATTAAATAAAAAAATTAGGATGAAAGATTTAGGACTAATTTCAGACTTTTTAGGAATAAATGTGAAACAAAATTTAGAAAATGGCACAACCTTATTACCTCAAAGAAATTACTTAGAAAATGTACTTAAAGGGTTTGATATGGAAAATTGCAAACATATATTAACACCCCTGGACATAAACTTTAATACTGAAACATTTGATTCTGATACTAATTGCTGCAAGGACAGTGAAGCAATCTGTAGGTAAATTATTGGCTGCCTTATGTATGCTGTCTCAGGCACTAAGCCTGACCTGTGCTTCGCAGTATCTTTATTAAGTAGATATCAGAAATGTGCTAATAGTGTGTTGCTAAGTGCACTTAAGAGAGTATTGCGTTATGCGAACCATACTTTAGGTTATAAAATTGTTTATAAGTGTAATGACACTATGTTGCAAGGCTACTGTGATGCAGATTGGGAAGGTGATCAGAGGGACCGAAAGTCCACATCTGGCTATTTGTTTAGTTTTGCAAATTGTTTGATTGTGTGGTGTTCGAAAAAGCAATCCTTTGTAAGTTTGTCTTCTACTGAGGCCGAATATGTTTCAATAAGTATGGCAGCAAGTGAAGCGTGCTGGCTTGTTAATTTGTTACTTGATTTTGATTTCCAAAATGTTAGCCCAGTTAAGTTGTATTGTGATAATCAGTCAGCTATTTTAAATGCAAGTACAGAATCAGTTAAACGTCTTAAACATGTTGGTATTAGATACCATTTCATTAAAGATTTAATTAAAAATAATAAAATTGATATTCAATACATAAGTATTTCGGAACAGTTGGCAGACATGTTAACGAAGTCATTAAGTAAGGACTTGTTAATTAAGTTTCTAACACAGTGCAATGTAAAATTATAAACTAAGAGGAAGGAGTAAGTAGTTTTGCTAGTAATGTATTCACCTGTGTGATATCTTGTAGAATTCGTTTGTTAAATTTATATAAACATTGAGAAGGGCTGTTATTAATATGGCAATGTTTAGATATATTTGGGTTGGTTGTACTGAAAGAAATGTGTCTTTTAAAATTATATCAATGTTGGTATGACACCTTTTACTCATTCACTTTACTAATCATTTGTTAATTGTCGGTAGTTGTAACTCAGATAAGAATATATTAAATAATAAAACCAGAGTTAAATAGAAAGATCTGTACTCCTTTTTTTTCAAAACATCACACCTGTTACGGTTCAAAACATATAGCTTATTAAAGGTATTACAAATTTCAATTCAAAAATCTTCATATATCGTAGGTTGTACATAATCTCGATAACGTCATTATAAGAATGTTACAGACAGCGCTTGCTGTTTGTTTAAAGTTATCTCATAAATGTATAACAATGAGTTATCCAAATAAACAAGCCATCTCGCTTGCTCCGCGCCTGCCTTTGCCTCAGTCGATGCTTTACAACTTATTATTGAATGGACTTATTTTGAAATGGAATTGTTTGTGTCAGACGTGACTCGTTCACAAGTAGTTTATTCCGGGTATTAGATTCCGATTCCGGTGTGATACAACAAGGCGGACGCGTAGTTCAGAACTCTCACATTTATTTTAAAAACAGTGGAAAATAACGATCTCTGCTTACAACTGTGTCGTTCAGTGAAGTTATCAGCGTATAAGTGAATGGTGTAACGTTAGAGTGCCACTAAAACTCCATGAAAAAGTGTCAAAACTCTATTAAATATCTAGTCATCAATATTGAAGGTTACATGTTAAAACACATTATTCATCAAAGTCATAGATAACAAACACCGGTCACAATACTACCAACTGAAGGAAACTAGTGTTGCACGTTTAGAAAAGTTACGTTTCGTTTCACGGCAGAATGACTACCGAACTGTCACCCGAGATGTCATTGCTTTTGATAAAAAATGACAGAACAACTTAACCTGCAAACAAGTACAATAACAGAAAATATAACTGCGGCTATATTGAAACAAGTCGACGAAAAAATAAAACCGATAGTGGTGGAGAACTAAAAACTAAAAAACGAAGTGGAGGTACTAAGTAAAAAAATACTTAACCTTGAGATGAATAGCCGAAGAAACAATATTGTGATTCACGGGCTGCCAGAGGCTAACCAAGAAAAATATGAAGACCTATCTACCCTTGTAACATCGACACTAAAAGAGATAGATATAGAAATGGGAACAAAGGAAATAGATAGAATTCAAAAGCTGGGAAAAAAGAAGACAAAGGCAACAAAACAAGACCAATTCTACTAGCTACCACAACTTTGCAGAAGAAAATCGAGATTCTTAGAAACAAAAAGAAAATGAAACCTAACACCTATATCACTCATGACCTCCCAAAACAAAAAATCCTCCAAAAAAAAAGAAAACCAAAGTGCCATTCTCAACAAAAAAGAGACTGAGAAAAGGAAGAAATCAGAGACTCTCAGCCCGGCAATCATACCTCAATAAACTCAAAAGTGTACAAGAAAGATGCCTTTCAGTACCTGCGGACGAGATCAAATTCTTTATCAGAAAACAACAGCCACAAAAACTAGCACCACACTACCAAGAACCGAAAAACCACAACTAATTACAACAATTAATCAAACACAACAATTAACCGCACAGCGAATAAATATAAAGTTCAATCAACATACTCTCCCAGCACGGCCGATCACCGCGGGAGAATCAGACCATTACCCTCTAACAACGAACAACAAACAACAAAGTATACATTGCAACAATTAACACTAGAACTTTCAGGACATCAGAATCTGTATTAGAACTGGAAGAAACGTTAAAGGATATATGGGATATAATAGGAATCAGCGAAATGTGAAGAGCTGAGGAAGCTATTAAAGAACATTCAGAGTATATAATTTATAATAAAGGAGAAATGGGAGGCCAAAGAGGAGTTTGATTTATGATCAAAATACATCTCAAAAACTACATACAAGATTTCCTTGGAGTCACTGACCGAATAGCAACGCTAAACAAGAGAATACCTAACTATAAGAAAAGGTAGACAATCATATAACCTTATGCACCCACTGAACAAGCAAACAAATCAGAACATGAATTCTTCTACGGCAAACTATC
The DNA here is from genome assembly GCA_005406025.1 of Eumeta japonica. NCBI lineage: Eukaryota > Metazoa > Arthropoda > Insecta > Lepidoptera > Psychidae > Eumeta > Eumeta japonica. Next base: position 49,411 of record BGZK01002028.1, read on the forward strand.
GCAAACTATAATTACTCATTCGAACAAAACAATCATACTCATTGGAGACTTCAATGCACAGGTAGGAGCCAAACAAAATTAATATCAATATGTGTTGGGCAAATTTGGTCATGGGAAAAGAAGCGAGAATGGATAAAGATTGGTGGACTTCCTACTAGAGCATAACTTAACTCTTCTGAATAGCATATTTAAGAAAAATGAGAACAACGAGTGGACTTAGATGTCACCAGATGGGAAAAGCAGGAATGAAATAGATTATATAATAAGCAACCATCCCAAATTATTCACAGATACGTCAATCATATCTAAGCTCAATTTCAATACTGATCACCGTATGGTACGAGCATCCCTCAAAACAACTCTTTAAAACAGTCTAGAAAACATCCACCTCCAACAAGAATAACTGGCTACTCAGAAATAAGCAAACTAACATCTCATTCCTTAGACAAAATACGAGAAGAATTAATAGTATCTGATCCAACAAATGTAAAGATAAGCTATGCCAAACTACAATACCAACTCACATGCCATAAGAACATGAAAGTGGCCAAACATAAATATACTTTAAGCGATTCAACACTACAACTAATAAAAGAGAGAAAAAGTTTGTTCACTAGAGAACTGAGAAACCAAAACAAACAAAAAATAAAGGAGTTAAGCAAGAAAATAGGGAGCGGTATCATAAAGGACAGAAAAGCTAACAGACTACATATTCTTGAAAAACATATTACAAGGACAGGAGGAACCAAGAAAGCACTTAAAAATCTGAAAGAGACAAGCTCATGGATATCAAATTTGAATTATAATTCTATCAAGCCAATAAGAAAAATCACAAACCGGAAAGAGATAAATAGAATATCCACGAGATTCTACCGCAGCTTATACTCCAACCAGCATGCAATAAAACAAGGAACGAGAACAAGCCCTGAAAAATGGAACTCTGAACCTAAAATACTATCCAGCTAAGTAAAAAAGGCAATTGCTAGCCAAAAATCAAACAAAGCGCCAGGCCCAGATGGGATCACGAACGAAATCCTAAAAGGAACTCTGGAATCAGTAGTTCCCTTATTGACTATGATCTATAATGATATCCTAATATCGGGATACATTCCAGAGCAGTGGGAAGAATCACACATAATTCTTATATACAAAAAAGACCCTAAAGACGTAGGGAATTACCGACCAATTAGCCTTATGCCTAAGATCTACAAGATTATCTCCAAGATTATCTTAGATCAAATAAGCACAACACAAGACGAAAATCAACCAATAGAACAAGCGGGTTTCAGGAAAAATTTTGCCACAATAGACCATACACACACAGTCAAACAGATAGTGGAGAAGTATAATGAATACAACAAACCTTTGTGTATGGCTTTCATAGACTACACCAAAGCATTCGACAGCATTAGCCACGAAGAGATATGGGGCAGCCTTAAAAATCAGGGAATCCCTACACTTTATATAAAAATCATCAAAAGCATACATGCCAAAAGATAAGCAAGAATAAAACTAGAATCACTAGGCGAAACATTCAAAATAGAAAGAGGAATCCGACAAGGGGACCCATTATTCCCATTTATTATTCTTTGCAGTATTAGAAAATGTATTCCGGTAACTACATTGGGACCATTATGGTTTAGACATAGATGGGAGGAAGCTAGATCACCTAAGGTTTGCCGATGACATTATCTTCTTTGAGGAAAACCCGAGCAAACTACAAATAATGATTGAAGAACTAAACAACGAAAGTAATAAAGTGGGAATGTCCATTAACATTAATAAGACCAAACTTCTGACGAACTCTGAAAATCAAGAAATATCAATTAACAACCTACCCTTCGAATATGTAACCGAGTACATTTATCTTGAGTAAATAATATCTCATAAAGACCAAACTACAAAAGAAATCAAAAAAAGAATAGCCAACGATTGGAAAAGGTACTGGTCACTGAAAGAAGTAATGAAATCCACCGAATTCAATACAGCAATCAAGAGAAAAGTGTTTAACACCTGCATTTTACCCTGCCTCATCTACGGATGTGAAACCTGGTCCCTTACGAAACACCTCAGAGACATGTTCTCATATTGTCAAAAAGCCATGGAAAGAAGCATGATGATTATCTGAAAACAAGACAGAATAAAATACACAACTATAAGAAGTAAAACTCAAGTAACAGATGTACTTACAAAGTTAGACCAACTGAAGTGGAGATGGACCGGGCATACACGAAGAAGTAACCAGGAAAAATGGAGTAAAATTGTCACAGATCGGTACCCAAGAGACGGAAAGAGGAAAAGAGGAAGGAGCAACGCAGAAGATGCGAAGACAAGCTGAAATTAACAGCAGGACCCAACTGGAGAAGGGTCGCTAGAGATAGAAAACAGTGGAAAATGTAAGAGGAGGCCTTTGCCAACAGGCACGCTGAGCTCAGAGACATACTGTAAATGTACTGAAAATCATAGGAAAAAAACACAAACCATACGGGAAGCTCAGGATTAAAAGGCTTAATGTAGTGTAATGTAATGTAATTAGTGTACCGTCTAGAAGGCCAGTCGACAGGTATAAATAGTGAAGTGCGGCGCGCAGGAGATTCTTATTCATGTGGTTGGAGCGCTTATAAATGAAGTGCGATGCTCGACGAGCGACTAACTGATTTTGTAAAGATTTAACCTGATTCTGCATTTTTAAAATACGCCATCTGCTTTTCTACGTGTTTCCTTTCATCTCATCTCCCATGGTAGGGTAATTTCGTGACAATATGAATTTTGGTAGGACAGACAGAAAAAGTGGGCTTAGCCATAGGTTTCCGTAGGTACGGAATCCTAAACATGGCAAAATCAAACTTAAGTACTTTTATATTATATGAAATAATCTACAAAAGTTGAAAGTAAAAATATGTTAGAATATACAAAAACAACACAAAAGTTAAAACTAAAAATCATAATAGTAATTAAAAAAAACATATTTAGGCGTAAGTGAAAATATTTATTTTAGAAGCTAATATTTGGTGGCACCATAGTGTCTCCGCCATGTCGACCAAAAGCAAACAAATAGAGCACAACCGTACAATCCTTTTCTCGAAGCCACTTAGGGCACTTTTGGACCCTCTGTAATATTGTTGTGAATAAAGCCAGAAGCCTGATTTTTCAATGAACAAAAGGACCATACTATACCTAGCTGTATTTTCAAAACCTGTTATTTAAAATAATAATGTACGAACTCTTTTCAGTCGAAGTTCTTTAATTTTGTCTCTGACACACTCACTCACTCATCCATCATCAAAATACTAATGTACTTTTCATAGATACATATCTTAAAATTTTGAATTTAGTTTGTGTTTAGTCTATAAAGGAAAAAAGTAAACTGAAATATCTTGAAACTTCAGTCCTATTTTTTAAAATTTCAGTTTTATTATGTTTACGGTTGATAAATTCATGCCTCTTTCAAATTTGGAAGTCTATCAATGATATGATATGATATGACAAATGACGCATGACATTATTTTACGAACTCCATAAACAATTTTGTATTTGTATAGATAATGCTTATCTAAACTACTTGAATAGGGAGTAGATAGTGGAAATAGACAGATACAGTCGTTTACAGACGGCATCTCATTGGAGATTAATAACAGTATAGAAACTATAAGAAGTGAATAAAAGTAGGTACAATCAACCACAGACGATGTCTTCCTGTAAATTAAAATAGCGAATTAATAAAATGAAATCAGTCGGAAACGTCGTCCACTGTTGTCAATGATAGCTTGAAATTTCACTATCAATCAATTCCATATCAATTGCATTGTTGCTACGTACAACTACCTACCTACATCATTTCTCTATAAAATATAATGACTTGGCAATAGTACGGTAACATAACGACTATCTAAATACCTCGGCTTGCTAATTACATTAGCAAGTGCTTTATATGTGCTTTTTAGTTATTGCATTAACTAAGTCTGCGTGCAATTAGGTGTATTTTAAATAGGTAGTAGATACTGTTTATTATCTATGTAATTACGTTGTCATGCGATTGATGTCATTGTATTTATTATAGAAATATCAGTAGCGGGTAACTAATTAGGAAACAATTTATGACAAAGTTGTTTAGTAGATGTTTCCATGCAATTATCTATAGATGATTGTTAATATTGTATTTGCAGTAATCATCATTGATCATATATAAATTATGATTAGTATCAAATAACAAAAATAACTGACTTGGTTTTATATATGGTCTCATTTCGTTGCAAAAACCGCGTTATAAGACTTGCATTTTTGTACATTTTATATTTTTCATAGTCGTAAAAATTATCATAATAACAAATTTTAATTACGATTTTAATCATCAATTTTAAAATATTTATATTACATTAAAATTCGAATTACAGTATTTTTTTAATAATCATCAATATTTTATTTTACAGACAGCAGACAAGTAAAAAAGACTATACACCAGTGTTTAAAGAGTTATTTATAAGTTGTCGAGCACCTTTGCCGTCACTAGACCCATCTACAGGAACCATGGACTCATCGTATTATGCAAATACCTTGAGTACTTCAATGCTGCCTTTGAAAGTTGACGATTATAAAGTCAATTTCCCATCGGCAGGCGGTTATTCTGGCTTGTATGAGATGACATTAATAAATGCTGAAGCCAAGATATTGTCTTTTCGGCGTATGGGCGAGAACATTCAAAAAGGATGGTATGCAGCCGAACCGGTCTAATACAGCGATGAAGATCCACCGGGATTATTTCGTGATAGTGATTGTGTTAGGTGGGTTGCTTGCTGTGATTAAATACTTTCGAAATAGAAATAATAGCAATAAATCAGGGAATTTCCAGTATTTTCATACTGTTATCGTAGATCAGTCTAAACCTACAAAATCTTCGTAATAAAATTTTATTTGTTTGTTTTATTAACGCTTGACTGATTTTCCGAGCTAAATATCTTACCCAAACTAAGAAAAATATTTTTATTTTCTCTGTAGATGTATATCTGTATAAACTGATGCTTGAGATTACATCATAAAGTTAAATAATATTATAAACTTACGTCCATTTCGCAGAAGGATAGGCAGAAACTATAGATTTTCACGACACGAGCTTTGCATATCTCTCTTGCTTCACTGACGTACATCAATCGGTTTATGTAAGCTCGGCAGTTTCGAGTGCTCACAATTATATTGTTCTTTGATATGCTACCAATTTGATTTGCATAATATTTTTTAGAGCAACGTTTGCCGATTCTTCCATCACATACATTCATTCTATAGATTTGGTTTGCCAGTCTACTTTCATTTTTCTAGTCACTATATTTTTTTTCAACTGCCTTTTTTGCAAGATGCAAAAAAGGATGTGCGTTCTCTGAAATCACTATTTGTATATCTATCTATCTTTCAAAGACGTTCCGCACATACAGCCCCGGATCTAAGGGAGGAAAACCGGGGCATCCGCCCAGGGCGGCAGTTTCAGAAGGCGCCAAAGTCATAATATAATATCTTTGAAAAAAAACTTGCTTCACAAAACGCCTAGTATCTAACACTATGAATGGATGGGGCTTCAATAACTTTCAGTTCCTTTCCATTTTATTATAAGCTTTTCCCATATCTACTAAAGTACAGAAACTTTTGACCAAAAATTTTTAGTTTTTTTGAAATCTCGCTTGTACATTCCAGACCTTACATTCGTTTTTATTTACAATCCTTTTAATGATAATTTTTGCATATAGTCGTTTGCATCCCGAAGAACCTGAGGACACTTGTAGGGGTGGAACTTTGCCCTACAAGTCTCTCAGATTTGCCGTGAGCCCTTCTGTTTATAAGGGAGGATAAGTTATGAAAAATATTTTTGAATCGAAGCATTCAACTTGAACGGAATTTGTTGCATTCATTGCAGTTAAACGAGGTGCAAAAGTACTCATATTTTTAAAATCGACCGGTCATGTAATTTAAAAGTTGTTTTGAAAATGTTTTGTTTTGTTCTTTTCGACAACGACATCTCTTGATTGTGACGTTCTTGTGACGTTGAACGTAGCCTTTACGTGTAAAAATAAGTTTTATGTTAAAAGCAAATTCAAATTCAAAAAATTTTTAAATTTGTTTCTTAAAAGTATCCTTTATGCAAATGAGTCGATATTGAGTTAACTTTACTTATAGCAATTAACTCAGTTTTATTAGAAATAGAACCGATTAAATTTTGGAATCAATTGCTTCAATCATTAGAAATTATTTAAATTAAATATTTTCTCAGTTTTCTTACATTTTCCAAGGTCTACATATTAAATTTTTGGGCAATTTAAGTTCATCCTTAAATACCAAAGCCCGAACGCGAAGCCCAATTTCAATCCGTCAATCGGTCACCACGCCATCCACGCCCATACCCATCCACACATTCACAACACAAAACAAATACAAAAGCAATATTATACACGCATAAATACACAGAAATATAAACACAAATTTAAAAACAAACATACAAACACACAATGCACAAACGCATACACACAGACTCAAACTGACTCAACAAACAAAAGAAAAACACAAACACGCACACATATACACGTATGGGAATCCCTCTGAAAATGCTCAGAGAAGTTCTCTAAAACCTCACAACTTCAATCATTGATGAAATCTCCTTTTCCAAAAAATGCCTAGGACTGAAAACAGTAACTTTCCTATTTTTATAAAAATTTTTAAGTGAAAAAGATTACGATGTGGTTAGATGCATCAGGCTATATTTGTTTTCTTTGTCTGTTTCTCCGTTTGTCTTTAAGCATCACGCAAAACTACAAAACTGATTTTGATGTCACTGTGTATGTCTAAAACCGATGTTTAGACTTGAAAACTGGTATATATTTTATTCGTTACGATGGGGGCTTAGAGATATAACAGTAAAATCAATCAAAGGCAGAGAGGGATGAAAAGGAGAATAGAGACGAGAATCTGTGTAGAGAAAACCTACAATGCATTTTTATGTCCACGACAGTGAAGTTGCGATCTCAAGCTAGTAAGTACTATATGTTTCAAAAAATACACGAATCTACATAGAATACGAATACGTAAGCATCAATTTATTAATGCGTAGATATGAGAATTTATAGATATGAGATTAGTATTGACGATACTTTTTCTATTATAAAAGACTGAATATTCAAATAATAAAATATTTTCAGGTGACCAAAGTGAGGGCGATTTCAATGATTCTTTAAGCCAAAACTAATGTATTCGCAGCGTGATATGACCTTCCAGGAAAACCTATTGATTTTCTATTAATATTAAAGATTTAAGGGATTAAAATGGATTTAATAGTTAATTAATAACTTAAAACTAAGATAACCCTTATACTTGTATATACTAAGGAAAGTATCATGTAGATCAGATATGTGAATTTCTAATTATGAACGCACTAACAGAAAGACAGACATGAGGTTTTGTTAAGTAAAGTGTTAAGATAAGGGTAAATTTAGTATACGGCTCTTTTTCTGTGAGGACAATTCGCATTTGAGGTAATGAGATAAAATGAACCGAAACTGGCAAGTCCTTAAAATTTTGAAATACTCTTAACGATTTTTGGTGTTCGTGACCGTGTTGATATCTCTTCGTTGCTAAGGGCACAACGCTTTCGAAGCATCGATTGCTGTCCAATTTCTTAATGAAGTTACAACTTCAATATGTCTCTCATCGATAAAATAACATTTGTGATAAACGATCAAAACTAACTTTGAATTTTATTGTTGGCTCCTTAAGTAATGAGATAGACTTCGAGTAGAGTGAAACAGTTTGTTCACTACAACAACGAAATTAATGTGCGAAGGACATGCGAGTATAGAATTGTTGATAGATAGTGTGATGATAATAATCATTTCTTCGACGTCTCTAAATAACAAGTTTTCGTACCTTCAGAAGATCGGAATCTTTAAAAAAGAACATGACTTGTCCTTCTATAATGGCTTTAGCACATGCATTAAGAAGAGTTACTAAATTTTTCGCACTCTCCAAAAAATTGATGAAAGAAGACGGAGAAACGAGTTGTTTATTCATTTTCAGACACTGCCTGACGACCTGGTTTATAGTTTACACGATAATGACGCCCTTGCTGTGTACGTGGCACTCAGTAGATATAGAATTAATGGGATCAGATTTTTTACCTTTGTATTCAAGTACGATACAAACTGCACAAACGATTATATCAATTATTTCATTGCAACTACAAGATGGAAAATACGACGTATTAATGAGCAAGTTAAATTGGGTCGTTGAAAATTTCGGCCTCCGTGAAAACAAGAACAAAAATAGATTTTACATAGTATGCATTGCCGTCTGGTTCTTAGCCTTATGTTCGATATGTGTAACTTTCATTGTCGTAATTTTCATATGTAAAACACCAGATTTAAGAGGAACATGTCATACGATTTGGTGGTGCACATGCATGTTTACAGTGCATTTCCGGTTGATTTGTGTTTCCGTAATGTTGCGTAACATATCTCAAGCCATTTATGAACTAAAACAAACCATTGAAAAAGTATTTAAGGTTGATGAAGATGAGGTAATAGAAGAAGTTGATGGCGAGATTGTATGCCAAACTTTGAAAACTGTAGAATATTCGTACGATGTCCTCTGTAACTGCTGTTTCAAAGTTAATGAAGTATTTGGAGTTTCGGTAAGGGTTACCTAGTTACTGCAACAATTAGTCTTCTCAATATTTAGCATAACTGTTGCATGTTTTCAAATGTCTTTTGTACTGTAAGAACTGCCCTAGTTTTATTAGCTATTAGCGCACCGAGAACACAATGTGTTTATCAAAACTGAGTTAAGGTATTTCTTTTATTTTTTGGATACAACTTTCTCATACTGTGACGTGGCTGTCATATAAGGTCAAGCTTTCGTCGATTGGCGGTTGAGTAGTAAAATATTGCTTTTAAGAAGAACACGGATATTATTCGTTTACACTATATAAAAACGCGATGAATAATGGCTAGACTACAAAAAGACGACAAATCTATGCCATAATTTGTTGGCAATATCACTGTAATCAAATGAGACGCAAACTACGTTACAACACTATATTTAATTTTATAGTGATATTTCGTGATTTTTTTGCGTTTTTTTCTTTGAGATTTTTAAAGTGGTTGTGTTTTTAGAAACAAAACACAATCATTTTAAATATAAGCGTTTTCATGCATAGCCCCTTCAAGCTTAAGGCGATTGGTCATAATGAAATAATGACTTTAAAAAACGTAACAATCGCACTTAAAAATCAAATCTAAGAACTTGTTGATAATTTCCAACCTTCTCATTAATATTTTTCCATTTGTCAGTTTAAAATCCGCTCGAAGGTTGTTAGATTTATTACTGAACTTCGGAAATAAGCTCTCGATTAATGTTTTAACGAAACATAATTACTATATTACGTTGTGTTGTTGCAGGTCTTTATTATAATATCAGCAGTGTTTTTGCAAAATTTATCAGTCGTTTATATGGCATCACGTTTCGTAATTTTTTCTGTAAGTACAAAGATTTTTATTGTAAAGTACGCATACACTAGAATGGATGATTCTAAACTATTAAAATATATAAAATTGCATTCGAATGTGCCTATTGCATAGTTGAACAGGATTTTAGGCACTTTCGGTCATTTCTAGATAGAATATGTTTTTTATTCTATTCGTATCAAGACAAAGTCCCCAATTGAGCAAAGACAAATGCCACTAGATATCCTCTTTAATTTGTACAAATCTCGGTTTTATTGTTGGGCACATTGTAATGTTCTATTTTTTTTTAATTGCAAGAACAGCGTAAAATAAAAACGAGTATGATGCATAATATTTAATTACATAAAAGACACAAAGTATTCAGAGCGTAAGTTACTTCTTTTATTTCGAAGTTTTAACATATTGTTAAATTTGGCCTAAGTAGTGATGCTATTACATTTGCTAGGACAAAAATAATCAGTTTACAATAAGAACATAATGTGCGCCATTCGACTTTAAATCTTAAGAAAAGGTAAATAACAAATATTAAATTTTATTAACAATAGGTTAGGTTGAATGCAACGCATATTATTGTTTAGTCTTTTGACTTATTTACATCCACTATCAAATATTTAATCACTCTAAACAATGTGATACAGCTAGATACATTATATGGAAAGTTGTAAAAAATACACACACTTTAAAAAAAAAAACATAAAATAATAGGGTTATTTTAGCGTAATAATAGGGTAAGGTAAGGATATATTTTTTACTACACAGCGATGTGATATGATAGTTCGATGGAATCTCAGTAGCAGGCAGTGCGGGCAGATGTTGTTAGACATTTTGGCAAACGCTATCAACAAAAGCTGATACGGAAGTAGGTAAGAGGAATTTCTTTGAACAAAATTGTTTATGTATATCTTACTCCCTCAGTATCAAGAACCTTGACATAAATCAATATTAAATAGGAATCTATTCATTAGCTATCGCAACTCCTGAACAGACAATCCGCTTACAACTGGGTTTTAGACGTTTTGCTAATCCAAGAAAGAATACGCACATTCTATTGAATTTTAGATTTTAGATGTGACATCACTAACAGATAACAATTATCCAAAAGGAGGATTGAACGGCGTTGAAAATGTTCAAAACAAATATTTTTCAAATGTCTTTCTTTTAAGATCTAATCTTCGAATCGAGTTATAAATGAAAACAAAGCTGTCTTACTTTTAATAAAACCAACTAGGAAACTATTGAAGTGACACTACAGCATCTCGTTTAGAAGTCGTAACGTAATCTAAATAACAATTTAAGTTTATTATAAAATTCATAATGTCATTTAAATTGCTAACTTACGAAGAAAATTTAAATTATTTAGTAAACAATGATATTAACTTAGCTATAATTTTAATTATTTATGAGTATAATTTATATGTCAATCAGTAACATAAATGCATATCTGTTGTGGTAGATCCATATTGCGGCCAACTTGGCTGTAGCACAAAAATGGGACTGGACCGGTGAAATTTCACATTCTCACAGACGTGAAGTACTTAGCAGTTGCGTGAGTGAGATTTTCGATGGACAACTTCTCCTTTTAGCCTCCACCAGTCCGATCCCCCTCCACAACATATTTAATTAGTCCCATAAGGCCGGCAAAAGGCTGGTGGATCCTCTGCGTTGCGGATTCTCCATGGGCAGCGGGGATCATCTAGTCTCTGATGGCTTAATTGTTCGTTTGCTTCTCGAATTTGCTATAAAAATGACTATAGAACAGTGTTACAATGTTGCTTTGTATAAATAATGTAAACAATTAAAACAATTATGATTAGATAAAATACGTTTTTTTTTGAATTGGACAAATTGTAACTATCTTGGTGAAGGGTTAAAATAAATATAAGAATATTTTGTTGGTAAATATACACGTACTTCCAGTCAGTTACAAGAAGTTTTACTGAAAGCATATTCAGCGTCTTTCTCTTCATAAACCAAACCGACAAATTGACTGTAATTCATGAAAAATAATAATTTTAGAGATCCGAAATTTAAGTTATTAAAATCTATATATGTCGTTTCAGGATACTGTCTCGTTGAATGTGAATTTACTGCAGTTTTGGCTGTCCTTACGCGCTGACTGTGTTAGCCGCGAGCAGCGAGATCGGTGCACCGAGCTGCACGCGCTCTCCACTCTGGCGCGACTCAACAGTCACTTATGTCGAGGTTAACCGAAACTTGATTTTCATGGGATTATTTTCTAAAAGGTCGACTAATTAGAGCCCTTTGCATTGCCTCTCCGGTTTGAATTTTACTGTAATTTTTTACTAAGTTGCGACGCTAGCTTTAGATTAGCAAAATGCTATTAATAAAAGACCTCAATAGCGGCATCACTTTTTTGAATTTATATGCCAATAATATACATTTTGTTAGATTGTGTTACATTTCCAACAACAGCATTTGTTATATTAAATTGAAATTTTCATATTTAATTTATTATTTATAAGGAATTGTGTTTTTTTTAATAGATAACGACTCATTGGAAGCACTTACAGAAGCTCGGAATGTGCTGCACGTGGTGAGCGCAGGCCAGCCGCGGCTGAGCGCGTGCGGGCTGTTCGAGCTGCGCATGAGCCTCATCACCGGGTTCCTCTCTCTCACCGCTACATATTCCATTGTATTGTTGCAGTTCACGCACTTTCTATGAACATCATCTCTTGCTTTTATTATCTCTAAAATTCTTTCTTTATATTTTCCCTAAAATTATTGTTTAAATTTCTATAAATTTAGGTTAAGCTTATAACAATATTACGTCAATATATTAAATTTTGTTATTCTATTAATGAAAAAATAAAACACAATTGCTATTTACTGTTTGTACTTAATTAAGTATTGTAATATGAAATTGAATTCTTTGAGGATCTTATTGATTTATTTCTTTACCTACATCGATCGTATAGGGCGGTATCACTGAGGTGAACTCCGATGTTACAGCCGTAATACCACTACCGCAGATACATTCACTATCGGACGACCAAAAGAGAATTTTAGAAGATATAACGATGCCTTTTCATCAGATTGTAGGTTGTATGCGAACAACCGCAATACGAAGTACGTAGTACGAATATTAATGTGAAATATACGTACAAGTACGAATATTTCACAAGTATCATTCATCAAATAAAGTGACCCACTAACCTGTAAAGACAAAAAAACAAACAACATTTAAAGACTTTACTTCAGGTTTAGATATTTCTTTTAACTGGAAATCAACTCTGTACGATACACTATTTAACATAAATAACATAACCCAATAGTCATGCTATTTGACACATGACACTCGCTGACATCGACGTCTATGAAGCTCTGTGGATAAGGCGGCAAGTTTAAAATGGTTAAGAAAAACGACACACTAGTGTAGTGGTTTTCTTTACATTTATTTGTATTCAAAATAGCAAAAATATGCATCTGTAAAAAATCGATAGCACAGCGTGTCACTGCCCCGATACTGGCGCACTAAGCGTCAGTTGAGTCGCCTTGGAACCTCACGAGTTGCACGGGAAACCACACTGTTGATGCTGTTCAACACCTCATTTAAATAGAATCCTAATTTTGGGTACCGTAAACAGTGTAGCGTTACGGCGCATGCAGGCCCGCTGCAACATCCGTCCTCCTTTCACGATCCGTCAGCTGTACTATAATCAGTCTTGGCCGTTACAGTTGATCTCCTAACACATCTTCATCCTCCGAAGGACCTTGAGTATGACGAAGTGTGGCCCCGATCTCATGTTCTCAATAATGACTCTAATAATTGAGTCTAATGTACTAGTAAGCGTGACGATAATGAGCGTCAGGCTTTCTGACTTTCTTTCCAGGACACAAGATTTCTCGATATCAATTTGAAGTAACTTTTGGTAGCGTTCATTTAATTCAATTTAAGATGTATTTATTCCAAACTATATTTTGGGTTGAATAAGAATTGGGTTGAAATATAAATTAGCTAAATACATAAATGATATAATAAAAAGAAAAATTTCGTTCAAACCAAAATATAGTTTGGTTAATAGTTTAGACCTGGTTAACAAAATTAAAGATATTGTCCTTCCAAACAATAGCAAATTAATCTCATTTGACGTAGACAGTTTATTTACTAATGTTCCTTTTAGAGAATGCTTAACAATTATAAAAGATAAGTTAGAAAAACCAAAACTACATTTAGGCGAGAAGGGCGATATCTTAAAATTAATAGGATTGTGCATGAATCAAAATTATTTCCGTTATAAAAATCAATTTTATGTACAAAAGGAAGGTCTAGCTATGGGTTCGCCTTCAAGCCCATTAATGGCCGAAATTTTTATGGATGAATTCGAAAATAAGCATATAATAAACAATGATAATATCCTGTATTATTTTAGATATGTGGACGATATTATTATGTGTTGGCTGGGTAATTCAATAGAATTAGATCTATTTCAAAATTATATTAATAGCATACACCCCAAAATTCAATTTAAACTAGAGGAAGAAACAAACAATTCTATAATTTTTTTAGATTTGACCTTAACTAGAAAAAATAATAGACATGAATTTAAAATATATAGAAAACCCACGTGCACAGATACGACAATACCCATTTCTTCTTGTCATCCAAGGCAATACAAATTGGCGGCTTATAAATCAATGATACATCAGTTATTCACCATACCCCTTAATAATCATAATTTCTCATTAGAATTGAATACCATTTACAGTTTAGCATTGGCAAACGGATATAGTAAAAAATGTATTGATGGACTCATTAATAAAAAACACAAAAGTATTATAAAGAAAAATATCTATCCAGCACAATCAAAACAGGAAAAGAAATATATAGCTAGTTTGACATATTTTGGTACAATTTCGGAAAAAAATTCAAGATTATTAAAAAAACATAATATTTATACGGCCTTTAAAAGAAATAACAATTTGAAAACTTAATGTAACAAGTAAGATAAATTACACAATAATAAAAAATCTGGAATTTATAAATTAACTTGTGATGACTGTAAATCGGTATATATATAGGACAAACCGGACGTTGTTTTGAAAAAAGATACAAAGAACATATTTCGGCCTTTAGAAATAATAAACCAGACAGATCCCATTTTGCTAAACATCTATTAGAAACCGGTCATAAGCTTAATAACGATCACAAATTCGATGTTTTGCATGTGCGTGAGAAGGGGTTACGTTTAAATGTTTTGGAATCTTTTGAAATTTTAAAAACATAAAGATAATAATAATATGCTCAACGGCCAAATTGACGTTTATAAATCGCCATTATTGGACGCTTGCCTGTAACTATTTGGGTAATGTTGGTGATGGTTAGTCTGTGACATTTGACAGACATGTCTATCGGTGGTGGTCTGTGGCTGCCTTAAGAATGTTTTCGTCACTCTGTGACCATTGCATGACAGCGGCCCGCTTAACGAGGTTGTGTTGGTTGTTTCAACGCTCCTTGCACCCTGGTGGATGTGACTGTCGGCAATTCCTGAGGATGTCCCTGGTTGGCATGAAACGTACGTAGAATTAACAATTTAATGGTTAGCGGAATAAGATAATTATAAAAATAAATAACACTTGCTTAGGTGTTCGATATCTGTCAATCCTCTGGAATCAATATTCAATCATTTGGATAGAGATTCGTAGTGGAGAGGCAGATTCGAGGGTCAGCGGTGGGCTGTATGCTGCATGTTAATGCATGTTGCAGGCAAGCGTCTACTATGGATTTCCACGAATTAACACCGCACACAATACAACGACAATATTATACTTTTAATATTTATTACCAAAATTGCATTACTACAAAGGCTTTAATCAATAACTTTAATTATAAACAAATAAATATTTTCATCTTAAATCTCTTATGTGGCCAACTTTAATATATATTTATGTAGAAGTTATATGATTGCTTAAATACTAAAAGGGAACTTGTCACTTTTTTTACCCAAAATACTTTTTTTGTTTTTATATCATGGCAACACCTATTTACACCGTTTTCTTTAAAAAAGACATATATCCGAGCTTTTAATGCGGCATGGCAGGATTGTCTGCATGCTAATAAATACTAAAACGGCACATGTCCAAGGATATGTGCCATTTTAATAATTATTTCTGAATGCTTCATACAAACGTCAGTTAATTATTGTCAATGTCATCGTTCTCGTAAAATTGTTGTCGTGGTTGTTTGTTCTAGAACGGTTTTTGTGGATTATAAACCATAGAAAATCATTGAAATTGAGTGAAAGAAAGAGGAAAAAGGGCATCCGCCATGAAGAAGAATATCAAGGTGATAAACTTAAAAAATATAGGGTTTCCGGAGAAAGTCATAATAATTGGAAAGGACGATATGTTTTTGCAAGAAATTATCCGGAATCCATGAATTTGAACTGGTAAAGAATATTCTTATTTCTTTATGAACTAACAACTTGAGTTGCTAATATCTTTTATGTTGATTTTTAAATGTTTCAGTTGCCACAAAAATTGTGTCAGGAATGCTAATCCTCCAGAAGAGCTTGATGACATTTTTACTTCGTTCTATACGGTGGAGTCGAAAAATGAACAAGACATTCATTTTCAAAGATTAATGGAGCTAAAAGTTGTGGAAAGGAGAAGAGGACGGGATACTACATTATTCTCAAAAAGAAATCCAAAAACCAAAAAAATGTTAAATACCATCTGTTGCTAAACCATAAGCGAACTAAAGTGTGCAAAAAAGCTTTTATGATTACTCATAATGTTACTTCTAAACGTCTTCACCGCATAGCTAACTTGCTTGAAGCAGGTGACATTCCCTAAGATAAACGTGGCAAGCACCCTTGTACAAACATGATTTTTTCTGTTGAATGTGAAAAGATACACAATCACATAGCATCATTCCCTACTAAGGAATCACACTATGCTTCAGAGATACGTTTTTATTTAGCAGCTGACCTATGACTTAGACAAATGCATAAATGATTCACTCAGCAATATCCAGAGTTGGATGTAAAGTATCAGTTTTACTGGCAGTATTTTAAAAATAATTTCAGTTTGTCTTTTGGTCGACCAGTTGTGGATTCATGCATTAAATGTGAATCACTCAAGCTAAATTGCTAAACAAATCTCTCAATGACAATGCGAAAAGAACTTATGCTGCAGAACTTTTGGTACTTCAAACACGAAGTAAGAAATTTTATAAGAAAATCCAGACATGTACCAAATTATCACAAGAAAATGAGAAAATTCTGTCTTTGAGTTTTGATTACATGGCTGTTACAGATTTTCCCCGTATGCCTGTGCAAGATGTTTATTACTTAAGACAAATGTCCGTTAGTACATTTGGAATTTATAACTTTGGCAATGTACACACTTATATTTATCATGAAGGTACCGCCCGCAAAACACCTGATGACGTATGTTCCTTGCTGTGGCATTATTTAAAAAACCTTTTAGACAGATATGATGAACTTAACTTATTCTATGACAATTGTGCTGGTCAAAACCAAAATCACGTCATGATAATATTCCTGATGTATATTATCATGACGTGATATTCCACTTGTTGAGGAGAAAGTTTTCGTAAAAATTAACTTGTACTTTCCATTTTGTGGGCACTCTTTTCTTCCATGTGACCGCAGCTTCGGGCTTATCAAGAGGAAATTGAAAAAAACCGACAGAGTGTATACAGTGGATCAATATGTCCAGTCTATTATCGTGGGGTGTTTACAAATAAAAAAAAGTTTACTGTATATGTAGTTGAAAAGGAAGATATTTTCAATTTTCAAGAATGGTTTTCAAAGTTTTATTATAAAACTAAGCTATCCAAAACTATACAGCACGGATAATTAAAAGAGAAATTTATGATATACAAATGTCATAAGTTTCACAAGCTCAAAGTTTGCATATAAAAGAATTTATTGATGGCCATGTATCTGATACTTTTAATCTCAGAATAAAGAACCAGTTGGATATTCGTCTACCTTTGCAGAATATGTATTATTCTCCAATACCAATAGCACAGAACAAAATGAATACATTCCTGAACATACATTCGTTCTGGAACATCATATACGATTTGCCAGTGTTACAATAATGTAATAAATATTTTAAAAATATAATAAATATGTTTTGATTCCATTTAAGTGTTTTTTTTTAAACATTATCTTTACTTGAATATAATATTATTCGGTGTTAAAGGGGCACATGTCCATTTAATACATGATTAATTACTAAAAGGTCACTTGTCACACAATTTTTTAAAGTTTTTACTCAAAGTATATAGAGATATATATTTAGTTCTATGATGGAATTGAATGCTTCGAATATACTCTAGATCTTCAATAAAAATCAAAATTATGACAGTAATAGTTTTAGAAATATTTGATTTTTTCCATTTCCTGTAAAATTATTATTGTGTAATTTATGGGTGACAAGTGCCCTTTTAGAATTTAGACATTCATATTCAGGATTTACTTTTTATGGCTTTTCATCGTAAACGGTCTGTAGACAAAAATACTGTGACAAAAATGGCGAACACAAACATGATAAAAATGGCGAACAAGCAGGCACCTATATTTTTTTAGCCTTTTTATTTTATTTTATTTAATCTCCAATTAATATCCAAATGTTGGCTTTTTGATAAAATGCTTTTATAGCGTATAATTTATTGAATAATTGATCATTTTGTACAAACAAAATTATTGATGTTTGAAGTTACCGCGGTCACTTAAGTTAATGACTTTTATGTTCGAATAATGTTCAGTTATTCTTGTGGCGTGATAACAATTGCTTTATCCCTTTGCTTATTCAAAATTTAATCATATAATATTTTATCAAGAATGTTCTTTTTACGTATTTTACAAATAATGGAAAAAATATTTGGTTTATCCAAAAAGTCCCTTGAAGGAAACGGAAAAATTAAATATATCAAAGTGACTTTGATGTATTGTCTCAAATTAGGGCTTATATTATTCCTAATATTAATTCCGATTTTACATAACCCAGAAATGATCAGTGCTTCTATAACAAAACCGGTTTTTCTCCGTTGGTTTATGTGTTTCTTACAAATTGTTGAATCCGTCGTTCCAATTATATTGCTACAGTTTGTAAAAGAAAAGTACGAAATGCTATTGAATAAATTGAACGAACTCAAAGAAAATTTTCGACACCCTAAAGAACATAAAAGTGATAAACTGTATGCGGTGTGTTTAGTCACTTGGCTTCTGTTTTTGACCTCGATAACTACATTCTACACTTTGTTGAATGCTCCACATCTGAATAACGTTAAAACACTATTCTACGGGACTTGGTGGTGCATCAGCACGTCTGTTATGCATTTTCATATGATCAATGCGTCAGTAATGTCATATGCGATATCCCAAAATGTACACAGGTTGAACTATACCATCCAAAAACTACTGATTGAATGGTGTATACAAGATGAAAACGAAGGAAATCATGACCACATTTTTGAAACATTGAATAGTGTAGAATATGCTTATGGTATTCTTTGCGATTGTTGCCTTATATTTAATGAAGTATTTGGATTTCCGGTAAGTAAATACCCAGATGTCTCGAATATATTGTTCATATAAAAACAATACTTCGTATTCCTTTTAGTACGTCTTTGTCTAATTTCTATTCATGACGTTTACGCAGGTTGCTGATTCTCTGGTAACTAAAATAGCTGTTCATGTTTTTTGTACTTAATTTATCGATCAGCTTTATGGACACAATTTACAACATTTTAAGAAAGTTTTTTAAAGTAAATCCAAACACCATTGTAAACAGAATTTGCAATTTCGGATGTAATAAAACGATAAATTTTAAAATACAAATTTCATTCTTCAAACGTTTTGCATTTATGTGTAAATGAAGCTACATTAAAAAAATCTTTTTTTTTTTACATTGAAAAATCCATTTCTATCATCTAAAATTGAAAGGCCGTCGTCGTCGACGCCGCCAGATTTTACTTGAACGGTCGCAATGCAATATTCGTATGGGAACCGAACACGCTTCTGCGCGGACGTTCACCTGATGTAAAAGAAGGGTGTAATTATCGAAAAATTGCAAATGAAACTTTTCATGTGCATGCCGAGCTACCTTACGATCGGTGAGCCGAGGCGTCCGTTATGACTTCTAGTGAATGACACACAGCTTTTCTACTGCGGCGGCGGCGAGCTCTCTTACATTTATGCTTGTGCTATGTATTTCTAGACATCTCTAGAGGGGAGCCCTTCGGGTTCAGAATTTTAGGTATAGTGAAAATAACTTTATAAATATCCTTTTATGATTGCAGATGTTAATTGTGATATCAGCAGCTTTTACAAATAATTTGGCAGTCGTCTATGTTACGTCTTGTTTCATGTCGTTGGAAGTAAGTGTTTATCTTACACGTCGTACTGTCATTGGATAAGGTCATGAATATTCAATAGATAATTTCCAATCAACATCAAACGTTACAGTTTTTGTTGAATGCTGCAAAACCAATTAAAATCTTGACTCAAAGACATCATTGAAAAAAATCAGTTCGAAAATTGCGTTATTCCGTTACTTTATAATCAGATCGATTGATCAATATCGAGTTCTCAACGTTTGAAAAATTTTATTTATGTTAGATTTTATTATATCAATTTTGTTTATGGGAAAGAAATTAATTGCCTCTAAAAGCTTAAATACAAAAAAAAAATTGGAAAACTTACATCTTACAAACATCTGCGCGCGTTGCTGTGTGCTGCTAAGTGCAAGTAAAAACAATTGTATAATAGTAGGTATTTATTAATTTAATAACTTGAATCTACTAAGAACAATATAAACATAATTTTATATTTTTTCTATTCTTTTATTAACCGTACTTCAATAAAAGGCATTAAATAAACTAACAAAAAAATGTACGTTGTGAAATTCAACGATTTTAGTTTATCTTTATTAAATTTCTACATTAAAAATGAACGTAATAAGAAAAAGAGCTAAGTGATGTTTTATAAAATGTATTGTGAATTAATGATATTTTTACGGTTTCGAGTCAAAATGGCAAAAATGGAACCCTCATAGTTTCGTCATGTCCGTCCGTTCGTCCGTATGTCACAGACATTTTATTCAAAAAATACAAGACCTATATTGATGAAATTTGTAGTATGGGTGTCTCATGTGAGCCGCTTCTTATTTTGGTGGTTAAATTACAAAAATAAATAGTTCTAAGGGGGCACACCATACATGTAACAGAACTTGAAACAATTTTTTTTTCAGTGAACATCAACGAGGGGCAGATATGTGTCGAAATATTTCGACAGTTCTTTTAAAAACACTTTGAGGTTTCTTAGCAATTTTCTGATTACATAAATAAATTCGGAAAATTGCACAAATTGTCCCCCCTCCTCTATTTTCTAAACCGTATGTCCAAAAATATGAAAAAAATGACGAAGGTGAACCTTAATAAATATTTTTACAAAAAATATTTTGAACATGGTGGGGTATACTGTTTTTGATTTATTGTCGAAAAACTACGCTTCTCCACAAAAGGAAATAAGTGCCATGAAGATACGCGTTTTTGCTGATGAACTTTAATTTACATAATTTTAATATATAGTAATAGACGATATATCTACTTGTTTTTCCAGTTATAGGCGACTAACGTGCTTATAACATTCTGTGTGGGAAACATGGAAAAAATGTAACAGCATTCTTTTTTCATCTAGTGTGCATTTCTTTGGAATAGTGGCTTCGGAACCGTATAATGAGCATGGTGCGACATGCCCTTGGCCAGTTTTTTTAAATCTTCCTGATTGATCGTTACAAACCACATTCAAGATATGGGACGACAGTGGTTTTTGTGCCAACATTACCTTCGAAATATATTACTTCCAAATTTCATAGATTACTATCGAGAAATTGTTCCCATTCGACATTCATCTAACTTTTTATCAGTACTATAAATTGTGTAGTATTATACAGTTTTGTGTCTCATGAATATAAAAATAAATAAATTTTGTGACTTAAAGAGATTTATTGCAAGGAATTATATTTAAAATTATATTCATAAGTACTAAAAATTTCCACCGTGCTGCCAAAATAACCCTTGACAGCAGTTTTTATCACTTTTGTCAGCAAATTTTATCGTTCAAAGAGCCAGTATTCACATAAGCACCAACCTCTTAGCGCTTAAAAGTTACGTAACTATATTAAAGCACTTAAGCAAAGTCATAGCTTTCTTGTACGTTTCACTTCTGTTCTATATCTCTTTAGCATCGACGTTGATAGATTTTTGCCTATAAAAGGTTATACCCAATTATAGCACGCTATAGCTCTTAATTTTACAACTTGTAATAACAAGTTGTAAACTTGATATTACAAGTTGTAATATTCTATTCAATTCTTAACTTAGCTCATTAATATTTGTTAGGTGGATATTTAGGACGATTTATTTAGGTTTTAGCATAAAAATTGTAAGAATTTAATTTTTTACATAATAAACGTTTTCCATATAATAAAATATCGTGATATGAAAATCGGTTAAAATAAAACTCGTTGTTACCACACAATTGATGTATAAAAAAGAGGAGATGCACAGTCCCGCGCTCAAAAACGAGCGCAGTAAATGAGTGCTAAAACAGACAGCTTAGCACTCATTGCATTCAGTGCACTTTCGTCGTACCTTCCGTTACGACGACGAAATTTGTTTAAATTTGTTTTATACTTATGCAAATCTTAAAATTACCTCTAAAAGAAAATCATACCGTAGATTAAACCTACTCCAAAAATATATAAATGTTTTTTATATTTAAATTTGTTTTTTAGCAAATTATATATTAGTATTACGTTCATTTAAATATGTTAATGTTTAATGAATCGTCATTTTATTTTGTCATATAAATAATTAGAAATTTTTTTATTACTATACTCTATACATTTTAGAAATTATGAAGTTCTTTTATGTATATTTTCACTGACATTATGAAATTAAAGATTCATATTAATTTAAGTCTTGGGTGATTAACTACCTTAAGCTTTATTGTGAAGAAAACTACAGTAGGATTCTTTTCATATATTCAACCAAAAAAAAATAATAAATATTTAAAATAATATTAAACCACTCCACTGATATGTTATTTTAGAACAGCAATTGTAAATTTTAAGAAATATGACTTATTGCCTTCCAATAACAAAATGATCGTTACTTTTTCTCTTTTCATTTATAAATGAACTTTGTGTTATGACGTTTCGGTTGAAATCACAGATGGTACATAATTTTTCTTTCCTTTTTTTTTTCTTTTGTACTGCAAAATGGTATCATAAAATGTGAGACAGATACAATATGTACATTTTGAGCAATTTTTCACCCTCGACACAATATGCGACTGTGCATCTTCTCCTTTTTACACATCTATGTATCACACCCGTTATTGGATTAATTAGAAAAAATTGCTTAGTTCAGATTACTAGCTACCCTCACAACATAATTGCTTAAGTAAACAATAAATAGTGAAACTATCTGCTCGTCAGTTTTATCGGTACCAATTTAGACCTATACTAAATATGAGCATGTATTGTAGTTTGTCTCTACATCGCGATCACAGGCTTTAAGAAATCAGATTCGAAAAAACTGAAACATACGGAATGTCAAGTTTTTTACACGATACAACAGCTATTAATAATACTAATAAAAACAAATATGAAGACAGACTTGTACTTGAAATTTTTGCACCTATTAACTATAAAGTAATAAACAAAAATTATTGTTTCATCCTATTTCTATAAATATAACTTAAATGCATTAAACAAATTGGTATAATGTCCTATATATATATATACAAAAAAAAATCAGCTAATAACATCTCAGACCGTACTCAGTGTCGGGCTCCGTAGCCGTTACTAGAAAAAAATGCACTACACACGAAAAACCTACGCTGTTACACTAAACTATTTATAAACACTTGTCTATAAATAGTTTAGTGTAACAACAGACTAACTTTAGAAAAAAGTAGGTATGTCGATTATTGCTTTTAAACTAGTGTAAACTAAAGTGCACCAGCAAAAGAGCGTATTTTCATGGCACTTACACCCTTTTGTTAAGAAGCATAGTTTTTCGGCAACAACTCAAAAACGGTATATCGGATCATGTTCAATATAATTTTTGTAGTGTTTATTTATTAAGTGTTACCCTTGTAGTTCTTTTCATATTTTTAAGACATGCGGTTTAAAAATTTAGTGGGGGGACGCCATTTATGCTGCTTTCGGCGCGATTATTACCAAAAACACTTAATCTAAGAAATTGCCACGAAAGTTTAAAGAACTGTCGAAATATGTGCCATACGTTGATATTTGCTCAAGAATTTATTTTTTTTGCTTCTTTTACATGTACGGAATGGACCTCTAGAAATATTTATTTTGTTTTTTTAGTTATAAAATTAAGTGGCAGCTTATACAAGAGATCTATACTCCAAATTTTATCGATATTCATTTTGTAGTTTTTGAGCAAAATACCTGTGACATACAGATGGACAGGCGGACGAATAACACGAAACTGTGTACGGGTTCAGTTGTTGCTATTTTAACTCGGCAACCTAAAAACTTATGCGCGTTACATATTATAAACTTTTAATAAAAAATTGAAATAGCAATTTTTCGATGACATTTTCCTTCAAAAGATCAATGTCGGTTACTATTTATGTTGTAGGTGTCAGCTACTACCATGTCAATACTGCATTCATATGAAAAATCATAGTTATGTTTAACACTAAACATTGTATTAAAAATACTAACAATAATAAAATGTTAAACATACACATGGTTCTAAAGATTTAACAGTTAGTTTTATCCCTTTAACGATATAATTGTCGTTTCAGGATACTTTTTTGGGAAACGTGAACTTACTGCAGGTTTGGTTGTTTTTCTACGCGTTGATAGCGGTGGCCGCGAGCGGCGAGTGCGTGTTGGCCGCCGCAGGCGACTTGTGCCGGTCGCTGGCGAGACTCAGCAGTGAACTATGTCGAGGTACGCAAACTTTACATCATTCAACTTCTTAACAATAAAATTGTCATACTATTTTTCCATTAGCTAGACACGTATTTTTAATATTAGTACAACAACAGTTATTATTATACTATGATAATGTCAAAAACTGTTACTGATGAATGAAGAATTTCATTATTTTCAAATGCTGCATCATAGATAACGAGTCACTGGAACTGTGCGCTGCAGCCCGAGATGTGCTACGTGCCGTGCGCGTGAGCCAGCTGCGGCTGAGCGCGTGCGCGCTATTCGACTTGCGCATGACCCTCGTCACCGCATTCCTCTCTCTCACCGCTACATATTCCATTGTATTGCTGCAGTTAACCCATTTCTTGTGAACCTCTTTATGTTCTTTTCTATCAAACTGACAGCCATGGAATAAATTATAATATTTAATATGATACAATATCATGTTTCAATTATTTTAAAGTAATTAGCGTAATTAGGCATTATACATATAAATGATTAGTTGTTACATATTTATTAAGTAAGCTAATTATCGATTAATTTGTGTCTTTGTGTTAATGCTCGTTATGTGTGATATAAATAAATATGAATGCATTCATTATACAATTTTTATTTAATTTAATTATGTAGTAAAGTCCTCGCTATTCATATCTCTTTTTCTACCTTCAACATCCGTTCTTTATATTAAACAATAGTCGAGTGTTTTTCAACCGACTTCAAAACACAAGGGGAGGTTCTCAATTCGTCGGTATACACTTTTTTTATATGTTCGTGCATAACTTATTTGTTTATTATCCGATTTAAATGATTACTTTCTCCATCGTTTAAGTCTGTACTATATAGCTACATTCTGGTCACATTTTAATTTCATTGCTACCTAAAATTAGACTTCAAAGATATACCAGAAAACTTTTCAAAACCACTAAGGAAATCCAAAGCTATTGAGGTTTTGTTAAGTTTATGACGGTTCCAAAACGAGAGGGGTACCTGACCATAAGCATAAACACGAGCTGGACTGGACTGACCATGGAGTATGAAGGCATATAACGGAATTTCTAAACGTCAAACAGCAGGATAATGAAAATTGAATTAAAATTGATATTGTGTTAATCCTAGAGGGTATTATAGAACTTAGTGGCAACACATTGGAACTCTCTAACGATAACAGCATAAGTACGTGAATTGGTTCATTGTGTATGAATTGTATGACTTCGTATATAACTATTGTAAATATTAAGGATAATCTGATCAGTTAGTGGTATCAAATAGAGGATTAACTTCAAATTCACAATATTATTTCTGTCTTTGCTCTTTAATCATGTGGTCGACTCGATAGCTTATTTGATTCTAAATCAGAGAATTATATTCATTCGAAAGTTTCTATATGACTAAAAGCTGTTTACATTTGGCTTTTAGCGAAATTTTTAACTCATTGGGAAAAAGCTGTTTGTCTGTCTATCTGTTTACCATATGTTTGTTTGTTTTCCTGTATGTCCATTTATAACATAGAAAAGGTTTAACTAACCTAGACGAAAAATGGAACATGTGATTGAGTATTAAGTTTTTATATAGTTGTGTGTGTACGCGTGCGTGCGTGCATGCGGCGTGCGTGCGTGGCCGTGTACGTATGTTTGATAGTCATAAAGTCATCGTGCTTTTCCATGATTTATAAAGAACGTATATCTGTCATTTATTTTAAAATTAGGAAGTATCTGGTTTTACTTTATTTAAAAAAATATTGTAAAGATGTAAACTTTGTAAATTGCTATGTAAGATGTAATTTCTGGAACTACTGGTCCGATTATGAAAATTCTGTCATTAATAGGAAATTATTCCGATTCATATGTGTTTATAAGCTCTTTTGTACTGATATGTGTTTTCGATAAAAAATCACAATTACAGTAATTGAAGTGAGAGAAAACTAAACGTCTGGTCGATAAAAATCATCTGGTCGATAAAACTTTAATAGCTTTACAAATAAAATCGAAACAGCATATATTCATGTTGAATACTTCAGTCACAGAGACAGTTATTTTGTTAATAATGAAAGGAAATTTACCACATGAAGTTTGAAATTATTTTCAAGAACACACTATGAATTCATATAAAATCAAACAGTTCAATCAGTATGGAGCGGTGGTGGCTCGGTGGTTACGGCTCGGTTTCGGATCAGAAGGTGTCAGATTCGATCGTGACCACGGACCAATCAACCGATGAGTTTTTAACTTAAGTCGATGTAAACCACACTCTCGTCGGAGCGCAAGATAAGCTGTGTGTCCCGGATGCTCATCGCTTTGTTGACGATAGTTTTTAAAGGCCCCGATCCTCAAGGGTCAGCCTGAAAAGCACAAGGTTCAGGCCCATCAATCTGAAATAAAAAGGTTGTGGTCGGGCATGGCTTAAGAGTGGGGTAGGTAAAGCCTGACAGAACAGTCAATATGGAATTTTTATGGGATAGGGAGTTCTTGTATTACATCTTGTAGCAATCGATGGAGTAATTTATTGCATAATGTAAATGAAAAAAAAATAAGTTTAGAATTGGAGAAAAACGATTCATCGATTCGTGTACTACGAGATTTCCGGAATCATAACTATGTTCGAAATTAAATTTGTTCAGATGACGATAGTTCGTATTATGTAAAGACACAATGAGAAAGAATTTTTAGAAATTTACTTTTTATCGGAGTAGAACGGGGTTGACTTTTGTATGAAATTTTTCATGGAGCGAGGTACGATTATGTTTGGTACTAATATTGTTTATTAAAAACTCCGAGATGAAACTTCAATTAGGTAAAGAGGGAGTAGGGCTCTTTAATGTATAAAAATGAGTTCGTTCATTTACTATAAAATTGAGAATATGTTGTGCTGACAATTGGGAAGATTTCTGAAATTAAAATACTAATAATTGTCACCGATTTTGTTTGTGTATTCGTACTATCGATCGAAATTACTGACCGATTCTAAAAACTTCTAAGTAAATAAGAAGCTCTTTGATTAAAGTAGACTATTAATACATTTTAAATTACACATTCTAAAAATTCTTCGACGTAGAAGAAGCTATACTATCTCCAAGTAATATAACCTAAATTTTATTTCGCTGCTGAAACGGATCCTTATATGGGCCTACATGTACAACTACTGTTTGATTACACAAGGGTGCTTTTGCACGTGTGATCGTTTAGTCAATTAATTTAGTAAAATTATGTAACGCGAAACAGCATGGCTTTGAATCGATATCAGTTGTTCGACTCTTTCAGGATGCACGATCAGAATCTGGCTTTTATAGGATGCCCCGAAAGTGCACGGGCTGATGTTTCGTTTCGCGTGATTTTCAAATTCTACAAAAAATAGAGTTGTTTACTCTCTTGTCGCGCCTACAGCGTCAAGGTGTTTCCCCATTCGTTAGGTATGTTGTATTAAAATCAGTCTGCCGGAGCAATACCGTTAGGTATTAGAGCGAACGTAGTCTATCTAGCTTTCTGTTTCGTTTTGAGTTTGGGATCGAGGCGGCACATTTTTGCGTGGCCATGTAAATCGCATTATTCGGCACAGTGGAGCTTTCCAAATCGAATATTGTAAAGTATAGACAATTAAAGATGTATGCTCTATATCAATTATAAAGAAAGAAAATATTTAACTTGCCTTAATTTAACTATCTGAGTTTTCAAGTGTTTCGATCGTTTTGAAAATGTCTGTTTAAAATAAAGTTTAGCCTAGATTTGTAGATTTTTTAAGATTGTCACTATTATACTAACTACTTTGATTCGCGCGAATTAAGTAAAATATTTGAATGGATGAGATTCTTTTAGTTTCAGAAACGGTTCTTATTTTCTCTAATTCTTCCAAAAGACCCATCAATGTGGGAGTGTCTCAAGGCTCCACACTCTCCCCCTATTCTACATGACATACACAAACGACATTCCACAACCGAAAAAGGTATCCAATTTGCGCTCTTCGCGGACGACACGACACTCTACTTACGTAATTACAGTGATAAGACACTTAACACGGCGCCTCCAGCGAGGCATCATCGAGAGGAAGCAACGGTCCTAACACTGGAAAATTAATGTAAATCCAACAGTAATAACGGGAATCAAGTAGTACCGGAAAACACCACCACCCTCCCATATTAAATGACCCCATTCCGTGGTAATACAACTACAAATACTTAGGTATCGCCCCGGATAAGCATCTCTATTTCCGGGATCATATCCAATGTGTTAGGTAGCTAGCTAACTTTTATATGTCACGCCTTAAGTATAAAAATCATAATTTCGCTATGCAACAAGCGTGTCATTTATAGGACGTGCAAGTGGCCGGTAATGACGTATGCGTGTCTAGTCTTTGCTTACGCTATCCGACTGCACTATATGACCTGCAAGACACTTAGAAATATTTAGTAGAAGAGCGACAGACGCACATTGATGCGTGAAGAACTCAGTCTTTCATAGCGACCTAGAACATCCCACTACATCCAAATACATAAAGAAGCACCAGAGTGGTTCTTCAGCATAGCAATAACCACCGAAATGCACTGATTTCTACTGCTTTACGGGAGACACCTCGTAACGATAGAAATCACGCGGCTGAACTATGTATTTGTATTGTTTGTTGCAAATATCTCGGTTTCTATTGCAAATATGTCAAAAGTAAATAAGAACAATTTTATTGAAAATTTTAATCTCTACATTTTAATTTCATAACTTTTTTCATATATTTTTATGTTTTTGAGTATATTCCACTATTTTATTTTTAGGATAGTGTTTAATTATTTTCTATCCCCTAAACAGAATTCAACATTTTGAAACGATAAATCATTTCAATTAATGCCAAAACGTACTCACATTAAGAAATACAAGCTTGTGTTTTGAATGGTAATTTGAATCTTCATTTTTACTTAACTATAACAGTGCATATAGAAAACATCCCCTTCGACTTATAATGACATGCATTTACTAACGCGATATAATTTTATCATAATTTTAAACTTTAATATTATTCGAGAATTTTTCCTAGAACACTCATTGATAATAAATAGGTATGGTATGAAGATGATAGATTTAGATCCATTTAAAGCTGAACACCTATTGTAATATTAATCTGTTATATCGTTCAACATTGCCATCGCTTTAAATTGAATTAAAATTTGTTTCATGATGGCTAAACACAAAAGCTCGAAGTAAGTTACGAGTGTCGTTTATTAATAATTCAATATGACATGACCGACAGCACGCACATTGGAGGTTACCACTTACGTTAATAGTTTTTTCCTCAGGTCAAATAGAACATTTAATCCACCGCAGTGGAATAATGATGAACGTTTATTAAAGTTTTTAAAGAATAAATTTTAATAATAAAATTATCCAGCAACACGTTTTTTAACAATGCTTTTAGCTAATCGATTACATAAAACTTCCAAATTTTTCATTTTCTCTAAAAAACCATTGAGGAAAAATGTAAATATTGATTTTTTGGTGCCTTTGATGTATTTTTTTAAAATTGGATTCATGGTGTTCATGATTTTTATGCCGTTCTTAGGTATAGCATACATAATGAACATGGCTATAGTAGCGTCTGCTTTTTTCGCCTGGTTCGTTCACATCGTACAAAGCATTCAAATTACCACCATAATTACATCACTACACGTTAAAAAGCATAAATATGAAATTGTATTAAACAAACTAAACGAGATCAATGCAGATTTCCAATGTGATGAAAGTCCGTATAATGTAAGGATTTACGAGGTTTGTTTCGTAATTTGGCTTGTTTTAATGATCCTGCTCTTTATCATGTCCACCGCGATCAACATCCACTACCGAGTCGACGTCACCGGGCTGTTCCACGGACTGTGGTGGTGCACGAGTGCATCTGTCACACACTTTTACATGATCAGAGTTTCAGCGATGTCGTACAGCATATCTCAGGTGATGACGAAACTGACGTTGACGCTTCGAAGAATGTTTCTTAGGAGCGACGATGAACATACGTTGTTGGAAGAAAATGACAACGAACTTTTATACAAGACTCTAAAGTGTATAGGAGACGCTTACGACAACCTATGTAATTGCTGCTCGACACTCAATGGCGATTTTGGATTTTCGGTGAGTTAAAAATCGTATACTCTCCATTAGTTAATCATCACTTTAATTAACTTTTTCACATCAAGACTTGCGAGTTCCATCATTAGAACTTATCATGAAGTTTTGTATTGGCCTGAAGAGGAAATGAATATTAATATACCTAAGGACTGAGGCATCTCATTTGTGAGAAAATTGAAACTTTATAAACTATATAATTACAAGTTACAGCACTGTGTCTTACAGCTCTGAGTGTCGGGAAAAAATTCAAATAATGATTAATTCATCTGTCCTACTGCAAAAATAAAACTGGGATTAGCTGCATCATATTTTTATCTACGTGTGTCTTGCATGAATTTGTGATCTTTTTGTGTCTATGACTATACTACTAAAGGTATTTGAATGAAATATGTATGTACGAACTAAATCGAAGAGAAGCCTATTACTAACTCCCTATTGTGAATGCGCTGATCTTTTAGAAGCACAACATATTCAGAAAAGAATT
Source organism: Eumeta japonica (assembly GCA_005406025.1). Classification (NCBI taxonomy): domain Eukaryota; kingdom Metazoa; phylum Arthropoda; class Insecta; order Lepidoptera; family Psychidae; genus Eumeta; species Eumeta japonica. Next base: position 80,463 of record BGZK01002028.1, read on the forward strand.
ATGTAGAATAAAGTAAGATCAAAAAAGTCCACATAGCATTAACGTATATTTATTAAATACATCTACTGACACCAGAAGTAAAGTAATTGACGTTTTTAATTTTTATTAATTACATTATACTATAAATTACGTAACAAAAACGACTTAAGAAATGCTATTCTCAGACAAACAAACAACTTAATATATACTTAATAAAATAAATTAATACACATTTCATAGACCTGTGATTCACATTATAAATTACAAATTTAATTTTTTCATTTGTAAAACGTTTTAATAACCAGTTTTGTAATAAATTAAATACTAATTCTATAGAAACTATAAATAATGTTTTGTGAGGCAATAATATATGCAGTGATCTTAACAGAGCCATCTACACAAATATGTATGATTCATTAGGTAAATACCGGTGTGCTGTCATTACCTAACCTGTAGTACGTACTCAAAAAAACTATTGAAAGAAGGCTCCAATTCCAGTTAAAATGCATTAGTATCTGAAAAAACCTTTTCATTTCATTCAAAACTCATCGACTTTTTATACAATATTATTTCTGGCTACAATATTATTTCTGAGGCTGACAATTGGCTTGTACGTGAATATTTAAAGAAAAGGGTGTAAACATTTAAGTGATTTGTTTTCTCCTTTATTTGAGAATTATATAGATACCTGTATTATATATTACAGATAACGCTATAAAATAATTTCATTAGGTCTTGTGTATGTCAACAATATTATCAAAGTACAATAAAAAAAATCTGTAAAACGATTGACCTTGCAGCCCATCCCTGACACTTCCTGTTGTGACATATATCGATGTGTCTTTCAACTCTTTGAGTAGTAGATATTGTCTACGAGTTTTTAAATTTTTCGGGCTCAAAATTTTTATTCACAGTTGACCCTGCAGGCTATCCCTAAAAATTCCAACTACTTTCGAGCTCAAAAACAAAGGAATAGTATATTATTTAGCTCATCACACTCAAAATATCGATTTTAATACTTTTGCAAGCTCTCCGAACTCAAAAATATAACTGGTATACGCTTCGAGCTCTTCTAGTTCAAAATCTGTATATATTAAAAAAAAAACCTTTTAAATATTTTAATTACAATATCATTTTAACAAGTTGATAGATTTTTATCTGCTGAAGACATCGAACGCAGTTATTATTAAAGAGAAAAAATTGACTGAGTACCAAACATCAATCCATCAAGAATTTCACATGCTATTATGAAAAAATTCTTTTATTCTAATTTTTCATTAACGATATCTGTTTAACGAATCCACCGACTCTGATGCAGTTTGCATCGGTCGACGTTGCTTTTTAAGCAACAGAGCTGGTTAGACTTTGGAATTTATCGATGTAGTAATTTATAGAAATATTAATATATATATATATATATATAGAATTTTCTTTAACTATCTCTGGCACAAATCAAACTATAAAATACAATTTTCGGAAATTTGTTTTATGAGATTTCTCAAAATCTACCAGGTGGATTCAGATTAAGTTGAGTCGATCACTTTCAAATATCGGAAACTGCATTTTAATCGATTAATCCGTTTAAAAATCATGAATGGCTTGTAAGCCATGTATGTATAAATACAACATGTATGTATACATCCTGCCCTCCTAACACATACACACACATACACAGATCGCTCGAAAATTAGACGAAATACATTCATAGCACCCTAAAGGTCAAGATAGGATAAAAATGCGATTTTCTAAAATCGGACTGAAAATAGTAACTTCCAGTTTTATGAAAATTATTCAATGTTCATAGAAGGGCTTTAAAAAACATTGTTATAAAGTTAATACTATCAAAAGCCTCTTCTACCATCTCCTTTTATATATGTAAGAAAAAGTCACTTTTAAAATAAAATTTGCGCTCCACGTCTTCCTTTTACCGCTATTCCTTATTCGCGCTAAAACCCGTTAGGGGGAAGACATGGAACTCAAATTTTATTTTAAGAGGGATTTTCTGTTAAATGTCAGTTTAAATAAGATGGTGAAACAGGTTATAAGTACATTTAATAGTTTCCGTGTATTAAGTCTTAATTTTGTTACGATCAAATTTTAATATAAAATTATTAACTAGAGTTTATCGATTAAATTCTAATTCTTTAAATAAGATTAATTTATCAAAAGAAAAATTCTGTTATTTGATATGGGCCATTGTAATAATATCCGGTCAATCCACGAAATTAATTAGGATAAGTGAAGATATAGTGTCAAAATTTGAAGCTCCAATCTTTTACCTTTATAAAAAGTCCATGTTTTTTCGCATGTGTGTAGGTTGTATAAGTTGAAGAATTCGCTTAAACATGTATTTGACTTATACATTTTTGATGTCCACTACTCCATGACCATTAATGACCATTAATTAAATTGTTTGTGGAAAAATTCTAGTTGTGATTAAATCAAAAGCTTTGATTTTGTAATTGGAATATTAATATGCACATTGACTTTTATGTCTTTACCGGGCGTGTGCAGTCAATTATATACTTGAATTAATAATTGAACCACATAATAACGTATATAACTGTTGCTTAAAGTGCCGATAAATATGAAAATTATACTAATGATAATAATTTTTATTTACAAATTATCATATTTGGATTCTATACTTTATAACTAATTAGGAAATCCGAAAAAAACCTGCTCTTTTCATTTATTTTATACTTTTAAGTTTTCACATCTTTTAGTAGTCTCCAATGACTGCCTACTAGCTTTTTTTTTTTACAATTTCCTATATAGTCAGTTAAATATATTTTGTACAATTTCAGGTATTAATCATATTATCAGCAGCATTTCTGTACAATTTGGCAGTCGTCTACATGATATCGCGTTATTTAATGTTTTCTGTAAGTAAGAGATTCATTTTCAAATTACTTATAAAAGAATAAATATATGTGGTTTCTAAAATACTAATTCTTTTGTAGATTGAATCGTTTCAAAGCTTTGCGGTTGTATAACACTTTGCAATAAATTAATTTTTGCTCTCAATTGTAGTTATGTATGCATTTACATTATTCCATCATTAGAGGGTATTTTGAAGATTTTTGAGAGCTATCATTGCAGCAAATCATCTATGGACTTATGAATGTATTGCTACTAGGGATTACATTCTACGCAATAACAATGATACTTGTTTCGAGTCCGGACAGCGCGCCGCGCATGGTCTGTGCCGCTCCCTGGCGCTGTTAAACAGCGAGCTACAAAGAGGTAATTTAGTATTTAAACGCAATCTCGAAACAAAGGTCTTCTATATATACTTCGCTACTTATCTTGATTCTGACGAGATCGGCATTATAAAAATGTAGCTTAACGAGATTTGAGACAGGTAGTTATATCAATATCTGTGCCCAGATAAAAACGAAGAATTTTAAGCATTTAGATGGAACGATTCGGACACATAGATTTGAAACCCCTCTATAGCTCGTATTCCATCAGCGGAATGAAAACCAGTATTAGTAGTCGCGCGTAGTAGTAGATGTAACGGTACGTTTGTCGCAGAGAGGACGGAAGCAAGAAGAAATTTTAATTTTACTATGTTTACGGTTATCGTTATTTCCTCAAAGGATAATCTTCGCTGATGACTCAGCAATGTGCTTAAAGATAAATTCACGTGGGCACATTTTCTGTGAAGAGTCTTCATAAAATAACAAGAGAGGTTTCCAATGAATCGAACACAGCAAGAAACAGGTCTCTTAATCGGGACCAAACTATACTAACAAAACAGCTGCTTTGAGCCAGCCATGTAGCTGGCTAATGACTCAGCAGTGTGCTTAAAAATCTATTCACGTAGAAAGATTTTCGTTACACAGTCTGCATAAAACAGCAGAAGGAGTTATTTCACCGTATCAGACGGAACAAGAAAAAGTTTTCTTAATCGAGACCAAGTTACATCAGCAAAACTATTTTTAAAAAGCTACGTAGCCGTTGTTCCCCTAAGCACTTTATTCAAATGACTTATTTGATTAATTGAAGCGATTACAAATTGATGTTAGGTAATTGCTTTTCTTGTATGCACAACTCTACAGCATTGTACTCGAATTGAGCTCGAACATCACTATCTAAAGAATCAGAATCGGATTCGGGAAGAGCTGAATCGCTTTCCTTGTGACCCTTAATCACACGAATCAGTTCCATCATTTAGTGTTGTTGTGATTCAAATTAAATATTCTACCAATTAATGTCACTATTTAGAGAAGTATTTGCATTCTGACTTTTAGAGATTTTCTCGGTTGCTACAGGGCACCCCATTTTTGGGAGCAGATCGTCGATTAATTGACACGATGTTCCTTAAGACTCGTCCGTAATAACTTTAAAGGAGTTGTCCATTTTAGATATATTCGTGGTAGCCGGTAAGAATTAATATCAACACAAAGTGGTTATATAACTCCTTTAATGAATTCATCAAAAAAAGTAATCGAAACGCTGCACACTTACAACACACAAAACAGATTTAATTAACAATGGGTTTGCACGAATATGCTGCGACCCTGATCTGTTGCCAAACATAAGAGTGGCGTCAATCCGCCAGTGCCAGCAGCATTCACTATCCCATTTAGTGATACCCGCTCTTAAATTTAATTCTTTATTGTAGCGCGCACTCAAAATTTCTGGAGTGAATGAGAAAAAACTTCTATAAATGATCAAAAATGAATTTATTCTTTCTCAAAATATTGTCCCTGAGCGTAAATG